>CM059193.1:86490393-86589979 GCA_030323885.1 Branchipolynoe longqiensis | reverse complement strand
AATAAGTAGAGTGACATTAAGGCCCAGTCACACCTTACCGGACTGGGGAACCGGACATGTCCGGTACCCATCCGGCGGTGTCCAGTACAAGTTTTGAACATGCACAAAACTTCTACCGGACACCGCCGGACTAATGTGTCGGGTTGCTGTCTGGTTGGTGTCCGGTTTGTCCGGTTTATGTTGGGTACCCCTCCCTACGTGTCCGGTACCCATTCGTTGGTGTCCGGTTGGTGTCCGGTTTGTCTGTTTTGTCCGGTTCATGTCCGGTACCCATCCGTTAGTGTCCGGTTTGCTTCCGGAATTGTCCGGTGGCGAGATGTGGTGGGGGTGTAGGTGTGTGGTGGGGGTTTAGAGATGTGGTGGGGGTGTAGGTGTCTGGTGGGAGCTTAGGGATGTGGTGGGGGTGTAGGTGTGTCGTGGGGGTGTGTGGTCGGGATGTAGGTATGTGGTGGGGGTTTATGGATGTGGTAGGGTGTAGGTGCTGGTGGGGGTGAGGCGTCTGTGGGAGGATGTGGTGGGGTGTAGGTGTCTGGTAGGGGTTTAAATGTGATGGGGGTGTAGGTGTGTTGTGGGGAAGTTTTGGATGAGGGTTTGGATGTGGTGGGGGTGTAGATGTCTGGTGGGAGGGATGTGGTGGGGGCATAGGTGTCTGGGAGTGTTTAGGGATGTGGTGGGGGTGTAGGTGTGTGGTGGGGGTTTTGGGTTGTGGTGGGGGTGTAAGTGTGTGGTGCGTGTTTAGGGATGTGGTGGGTGTGTAGGTGTCTGAAGGGGGTTTAGGGATGTGGTGGGGGTGTAGGTGTGTGGTGGGGGTTTAGGGATGTTGTGGGGGTGTAGGTATCAGGTGGGAGTTTAGGGATGTGGTGGGTGTGTAGGATGTGGTGGGGGTGTAGGTGTGTGGTGGGGGTGTAGGTGTGTGTCTGGTACGTGTCCGGTTGATGGTCGGTCCATCCTGTTCTCGTCCGGTTCTCATCCGGTACATGTACGGTACATGTATGGTACTTGTCTGGTGGACCGGCGGCAATTGACCCAATTACGCTCCATTTCGATACATTTCGATACATTTTGTCACCGGACAGCACCGGACTAGAAATTCCTTTGTCCGGTCGTGTCCGGTACTCAATCCAGTGACGTCTGACTGGCGCTTAAGACAAATGCACAAGGGGAGATGAATGAAAGTCTGGGGGGGAGAGGGGGCCCTGAAGAGCCCTCCACCAAAAGGGAGGAGAGGGCGCAAGGGGCGGCAGACGGGGCGAGGCGAAGCAGGTACGCATGTACCGCCCTGGAAGTCCAGGTGCACTGGGCCATAATGTCCGCCAGGGGGACCCCCAGCGCGCTGGCAGGCCTGGGTGGTACCTCGCCGGAAGCTGTGGAGCGTGAAGGCATCGGGGGCCGACACGGTGATGGCCCAGAGAGCGCCGCGGAGGATGGCTGTAAGCGTCTGAGGGTCCAGCGGCCGGCCGGTGGGCATGATGAATGCCAGATCGGCTGGCGTGGTGGGAACGAGGTTGACCAAGGCGTTCCAGGCGGGGACGGGGCAGAGCCGCGAGCATGGGGCGGCGGGGACGATACGGGCCACTGCTCCAGAGGGGTTGGAGATCGTCTTGGAGCTCCGGTGGGTCACTCGTAGGCCACCTGGCATGGCCACAAAGTCAGCACGGGTGATGGTATGCAGGCCACCCCACCCCTCGGGACTGAGGGAGAGCAGGCTGGATTGTCTCAGCATGCCATAGTATGTGAGGAGGAGGGCCACCCGAGGGATGATGGCTGAGGGGCCCGTGTCGGCCAGGTAGATGGCGACGGCCGCGAGGTGCTCAGGCGTGAGCGGCGGGGCGGGGCACGGGATATGCACCAAGGCCTGCTCTCCGCCACGGCAGACATCTCGTGCGAGGCGGGAGCCAAAGCCTGAGGTGTCACCGCCGGCTGCCTCGACCCAGGAGCGCACACTGGAGAGCACGTTCCTGACCTAGGTGGGAGCCATGGCACTGGCTTAGAGGGAGGCAGCGTATGCAGCAACATCAAAGTTCAAAGGCGCGAGGGGGTTGAAGTCATGGGCCGTTACAAACTTGATGTAGGCCTATTCATTCACCAGTGGTGTAATATATATCTTTTCCATTTAGCCCCAATTTAGATGTCAACTCTACGAGGCTTGCACTTTTAATTCTGCTTACACCTACGAAGCGTAGTTCGTAGTGGTCAACACCTTATTAAAGAATCTAAAGTCTTCAGCCGTGGTAGTTGCCATATCATTTCAAAATGTAAGTTATTCTTATAAATGCTTCAGTGTCTCTAGGGGTGTATGCCTTTAAATAATATAACCAAAGCATTACTAAAATACCTACCTGTGACACGCCAAGTAATAAATGGTCGCTTCTTTGTACATCTGACGTACTGATTGACTTACTTGCCCACCATATAGGAGGGGCACACGGTTGGTAATGGCAAGGGCCTATCCCTTGTACCATATTTACTAAAAAAAAACACCACAAAAACTTGCCTAAACGGGTATCTATAATTAAATCCTAGCATCACTGGCTTTACCATCCTATTCACTCTCATGGGAATACCCGCCCTCCAAGTATGGGGATAGAATAAGTGCGATCACCAGATTGCTTGTTTGCTGTGTCACCAATAGTCAATCACCAGCTAAGCTGCTTGCTTTTGCATAGAGCAGGCTGGGCCCATTGTAGATCGACCACTGTTGTCTAATGTACAAACAATTTCGCTATAATAGTAAATACTCCTTGGTTCATATTATCTTCACACTCAGTTAATATATCATTTAATGCAACTCCCTCACACCCTAAATAGCATTTTATATGTGAACAAGACACAAATTATTTTTAAAGGTCAAGTACCTAAAATTCCCTTACTCTCATAGGCATCTAAATGTACTCTGGTCAGTTTAACCTTTAATTTATCGGGAATTTCAATAATATTAATACCCTGAATTCCACTTGTTTATGAACTCATCAAATTTGTTTATATGTACTTTGTACTCGTTTATAAACTCCTCAACCTGTATATTTACCATAAACTTGCCAATACACTCTCAAACTTGTTTATAACCTACTCAACTGGTTAATATACGTTCTTAACAGGTTCATAAACCTGTTAAACGTTTTTAGAAACTCTCTAAATTTGTGTATTTACTCTACAACTTGTTAATACAATTTATAAACCTATTTATAAACTCGTTATACTTGTTTATAAATTCCTTAAATTTTCGTATTTACTCAATCACTCATTTATATCGTTTATAAACCTGTTTAGAAACTTGTCACACTTGTTTATAAACTCCTTAAATTTGCGTATTAAACTCTATATATCATTTATATAATTTATAAACTTGTTTATAAACTTGTCATACTTGTTTATAAACTCCCTAAATTTGCATATTTACTATATAACTCGTTTATATAATTTATAAACTCGTCATACTTGTTTATAAACTCCTTAAATTTGCATATTTACTATATAACTTGTTTATATAATTTATAAACCTGTTTATAATCTCGTCATACTTGTCTATAAACTCCTTAAATTTGCGTATTTATTCTACAACTCGTTTATATAATTTATAAACTTGTTTATAAACTCGTCATATTTGTTTATAAACTACTTAAATTTGCATATTTACTATATCACTCGTTTATATAATTAACGAGACGGAGAAAGAGGTATTATATAATGGTTATTTACTTCTCATCGGAAAGGGCTCACAAACCCCCAAGCCGCAGGCTCTCCCTCAGATCTGCACCAGCGGCCACCCACGCCACCCACGACTCCCCGGAAGCCGCCCGCAACCGGAAGCATGCCGCCCCGGCCCGCCGCCTAGCGGCCCCACACACAGGGCTCTCCCTGTGACACCGCCTACCTCGGCTCTCTCCCCAGCCTCCGCCCCCCCCCCCCAACCCTCCCCCCAACCCCCCCCCGGGCCCCCCCCCCCCCCCAACCCTCCCCCGGGCCCCACCCCCGCCAAACCTCTCTCTCCTAAGGGCCCCCCCCCCCACCACCCACGCCGACTTAGCCACCCCCCTCACCGCCCCCCACCGCACCTCACGCCCCCGCCCCCACTATCCATATCGGCGACCTCGGCGAACCTATCGCCGACGTCGTGGACCCAGACGTCCAGGACACCCTCCCTGCCACCCCCTCCTGCGGCCCCTCCCCCCCACCAATACCACCCCACCCTCATCTCCATCTGGCCCCACACCTCCGGTGAGGTGTGGGCCCACTACCCCACCTTCATCCGCGCCTACACCGCCCTCCGGTAAGCGTCCCTCCCCAATTTTCTGGCCACCCGCATCCCAGCCTGGCGCGCCTGCCTCCGCAACTACCCCTACCCCACCCTCCTCGACCTTCTAGAATTTGGCTTCCCCTCAAATTACTCCGCCTCTGCCCCCCCCCCCCCTACCTTCTCAAACCACCGGGAGGCCCCCGAGCACCTCCCCCACATCCGGGACTTCATAGACACCGAGCTAGCCTTCGCGCCCTCGCCAGTCCTTTCAGTGTCCCTCCCTTCACCCCCTGGGCCCAGGTCTCCCCCATGATGACCCGGCCCAAGTCCGATCCGGAGAAGCGGCAGGTCATCGTCGACCTCTCCTTCCCTCCGGGCACAAGTGTCAACGCCGGCATCCCCTGTTGGGAATATCTCGGCAAACCCCATTCATACAGACTCCCCTCTGTGGCCGACGTCGGGCGTCGCCTCATCAACGAGGGCTTTGGGGGCCTACATCTGGACCGCCAATATATCCCGCCAGCTCCGGGCAGACCCCCTCTCATGCCCTCTCTACGGGATCGCCCTCGACAGTCTCAAATACATTGACCTCGCCCTTCCCTTCGGCTGCCGCTCCTTAGGTGCGGTGTGCGTGCGTGTCACCTCAGAGGTCGCTTGGATCCTCCGGCGCGACGGCTTCCATGCCTTGGTTTACGTCGACGACTTTGTCGGGTGCGAGCGGTCCTACCTGAGGGCCTGTCAGGCATTCGACGCCTTCCTCGCCCTTGTCACCGCCCTCGGGCTTGACGTCGCCCCAGGAAAGTGTCAGCCCCCCGCTGCCCGCCTCATCTGGCTCGGGTCCGCCCTGGACAGGGAGGCCATGACCATCCGCATCGCCCCTGACAAGGTCGACGACTTGATCGTCGCCTGTGAGGCCCGCATCGACCGCCCCGCCCTCGGGCCCCGCCCGCGAGCTCCAGAGCCTCCTCGGGTGCCTCAACCATGTGAGCATCTGCATGCTTCCCACACGGAAGTTTATGAGCCGCCTCCTTGGGGCACTGCACAGCTGCTTTGGGGCCGCCTCCCTAACCCTCGGCGACGATGCCCTCCGACACCTCAGATGGTTTTCCCTCTACGGTCGCGCCAGCAATGGCCTCCACCTGCTTCGCACCCCGGTGGTGCATCGTCACGTCATCGAGTGCGACTCCTGCCTCTCAGGTGGGGGGCGTTCTCCAGCACGAGGTGTTATGCCCGAGGCTACTCCCCCGCGCTTCCCGGCCATACACGAGCTGGAGGCAGTTAACCTTGTTGTCGCCCTCCACACGATCCTCCCCGAGGAAGTCAGGGGGGCGACCGTGGTGATCAACACCGACAACATGGCATCCGCCACCTCCCTCGACTCCAGTCGCGCCCAGGATGTGACCCTCGGGACCAGCGCCTGGGAACTCTGGCTCCTCGCCGCCGCCGGATCCTTCACCATCACCGTCCCTCACAAGCCCATGGCTGACCTCGTCCTCACAAATGCCCTCAGCCACCCTCAGCCGCACCCACCTCACCGATCCCTGGGCCGAGATGGACCGCACCGAGGTGGAACGCCTCGGGCTTGAGTATGTCCATCCCGTCCATGATGACTTCCTGTTTAACCCTGGCTTGTGATCCAGGATTCGCCCCCGAGGAGGTCACCGCAGTCAACCGACTTTGCCTCGCCTCCCTCGCCCCTTCGACCTGGAGGAACCGCCGCTGGCAGGCCGAGGACTACCTTGCCTTCATCGTTGTCCGTGGCATCGACCCCCTCGCCCCCGGTGACTTTGATGTTGCCGCACATTGCGTCGCTGTACGCGCGTGCCCTCGCCCCTGCCTCGGTCAAGAACGCCCTATTGGGCGCATGCTCATGGGTCGAGGCGGCAGGGGGTCTCGCCTCGGGCTTCGACTCCCGCCTCGCCAAAGATGTTTGCCGAGGTGGCGAACGCACCTCCGCCCACATCCCAAGCCAGGCTCCGCCCCTCACTCCGGAGTCTCTGGCCATGGTGGTCTCCCACCTCACCCCGAGGCCTGGGGTGGCCCCCACACCATCACGCGAGACGACCCCCGCCCCGCCAGGGGCCTTTGCGTCATCATCAGGACATCCAAGACGATCTCTGGGTCCTCGGGGGCAGTGGCCCTCTTCATCCCCGCATCTCTCGGCTCCGAACTCTGCCCCGTCGCGGCCTGGCACACCCGAGGTGCCCTCCCCACCCGAGGTGTCCCGGCCGCTGAGGCCTACACCCTCCACAGCCTCCGGCGAGGCGCCGCCCAGGCCTGCCACGGGGCCGGCATGCCCCTCCCGGACATCATGGCCTAAGGAACCTGGACCTCTAAGGTGGTGCACACATACATGCCCCACCTCGCCCCTTCAGCCGCCCCTCAAGCCCTCTCTTCCATTTTGGTGGAGGGCTCCTTGGGGCCGCCTCGCTGACTCTCCTAGTTCTGTAGCCTCCCTGTGAGCCTTTCTTTATTTGATCATACCATATCCTACTGACTTGCTTTACCATGTATTGCACACCCTTGATTACCATTTCTAATTGACCTGTATTATCCTGTTTGCATATCCTGTATTATCCTGTACATATTCAGCACTTCTCAATAAAGTGCTTTTTTCTCCAGCCCCGCCTCCTCTCCCTTCTTTGTCGCGCATGAACTTAAAGAAATTGAACCATCTGTGGGAAAACCACCACAGACTCATGCGGAAGGTCGGCGGGACCATGTGGTCTTTAGCCGCTGCCGTATTGGCCATTTGTGGCGTACACATGCTTTTCTGCTCAAGGGGGAACCTCCCCCTGAATGTATTGGGTGTCAGTCCCCGCTGACACTCAAACACATTTTACTAAGTTGCGTTGATTTGTTGTCCCTGCACCAACAATTCTACACTGCAGACAGTATGCATGACTTTTTCATTAAAGTAAAACAAGAGAACATTTTAGCCTTTTTGAGGGCAGCTGGACTGTACCACCTCATATAGTTTACTAAATAAATTCTATCAATTATTTATAAAACTTTTCTTTTCCTATGGGAATTTGTTTCCCTTGAGCACAAATATATGATTGTGAGCTTTCTAATTTAATGAGTGTCTATTGGCACATACTTGATTGTCTGCTTTTACATGTAAAAGCAATGGTTTGAACAAAAAACAAACATTTCTCGCCGTGAATATGGCCGATGCTGCCGACACGGCGTAAAGCAACCACCAATCAATCAATCAATCAATCAATCAGTGCAGTGTGTCCAGTAGCTAAAAGGGCCATTCGTAGTGCTGCCAGGAGGATCGGAACTGTAAGGGGGCCCCCTCTTGGCAGTGTGAAGGCAGGGCCTGCCTGTGCGGGAGCCTGGAGTCATATGTAATGGCACCAGGCTGTCACTGGGCAGCACACGGAGTGGGGGCGTGGTGCGATGGATATGGCGTAGTCTTGTCCTGGTCTCCACCTAGTCTTTGTGGATCATACAGTTATGGTGAGCCCTTTGCTTGTGAGTGTCAGGTCGTGTCGTCGTAGTGAGTGGCCAGGGTCTTGGGGGGCGTGGCTGGCTAGCAGGTTCCCTTCTCTCAATAGTGTGGTGTAGCCGCTATCAGCATAACATCATCTGGTCTGGCAGTAATTAGGTGCCAGACCACTGCCTGTATTGATGATGCTGATAGGGGTGGGGGCTTGTCGTGTTCTGTGGTTTGATAGTCTGAGTACTCCGCACTTCATTAGGGCTAAGGGGTATGAGTCAAATGCTGAAGTGGTGCCCCCAAACAGGAGGACCCATGTTCTGGCCCCGCTAATATAATTCATTACAGTACCTGGTGCTATCAGGGACTTGTTGAGTGATAGTGTGTAGTTGAGGAGGTCGTACTGGGCGGGGTCCAAAGGGTTGAAATGGTGGGTTGCTGCAAATCATAGGCATCTCTTTGCTTGCATGGACTTGTGCTTCCACGTTCCGACCACTAGCCCAGCGAAGTAGAGCTCCATCACCCAGGTGTATGTGTTGTCTGGGTAACCTGGGGATAGAGGAGCAATTATAGTCGAGATCCACAGGTTATCCTAGAGACCTGTAGTGAAAATGTCATCGAATGTTATGTTAATTTCAGTCAAATTCATTTCACGAGTGAGTTTGTTCACTTTCTTAACAGCAGTATCATCAATGCTTTTTCTACTGAGGGCATTGGCAAGGATCAGATCCTTTCCATGCTTGTGGAGAATCTCCACGCGACAGTGTTTGGTGGCGGCATACAGCCAGATCTCTCTGGCTCAGGCCGTGATGACAGGGTCTCTGCCTGCACCAGATGAGAGGACCTGTTGGCTTGACATGTTGTCAGTGTTGATTACAATGGTGTAATCTTCCAGGTTGTGAGGGGCGAAGTTCTTCATTGCGGCTACGAGGTTAATCGCCTCGAGGTGGGCAATATTGGTATGTTTCCTCGTGATGTCATCCGGGTAGGTTTGAGAGTAGTAGTGCTCACTGGACAAGGGCCTCCCGCTTTCAGGCAGGAGTCACATTCTATTACCCATATATGTTTTTCAGTGGGGTCTAACAGAACTATGCCATTCGAGTTCTCGGCGTATTGAAGAAACCACCTGATGTCAGATCTTAGCTCATCAGGCACGTTGTGTTTACCAGCGCCTGGGGCATTGCGTAGAGCATCGAAGATTCATGACATGAAGCGTCTGGCTGGCTCCACACATTTGGCAATGTGGTGGAGCCTGCCAACTAGCCTCTGGATGTCTTTTTTGGTTGCCTTGGGCTTCGTCATCCACACGCGTCAGTCATTCATGGTGTCATCAAGTTTGTCTCTGGGGATGGTAACAGTCATGTCATCTGCGGATATGACAAAACCGAGCCACTCAAGGGTCTTAGTCGGGGGTATACACTTATTGGGGGAGAGATCCAGGCCCAGTGTGTCTGCTAGTCGCTTGAAGTCGTCATATGCGGCGGTTGCTGCCTGGAGTGTGGGTGCCACGCCCACAAAGTCATCAAGGTAGCAATGCACAAAGTGACCTTGTTTTCGGAGCAGGTATATGACCGCATTCGTGGTCCGAGCACATGCAATAGAGGATGTCCTGCGCCTGAATGGAGGAGCGGTATCAGTGTAGTAGTTTCCATGTAGGTGGATGTCTAGCAGGGGGGTGGAGAGAGTGCAGGTGCGGAGTTGTCTATATGCACGTGCGAGGTCAGCCCACCAGATATAACAGCCCGGACCCAGCCTTTCCACCTCATTGGCGGTGTCCATCACATTGGGGAGCGTTTAGACTCTCGGCTTGCCTTGATAATACCCTTTTTGTATGCCACTGTTCACGCTTGCCGTCCTAGGCCAGCTCAGGTCCACAATGACACGCCTGTTCATGGTGTTCTTCTTGGGGTGTGTCATCATGGGGCTGGACTGAGCCCAGGGTGTGAAGGGAGGCTCACAGAACGGTCTGAGCAGCGGCCCATGTTGAAGTTCCGTGTTGATGTAGTCTTCAATGTATGTCAGGTGGGCGGGGTCGTCCCTGTGGTTCTCGGTGGTTGACGTAGGGGGTGTGTCGGCAATATAGTCAACAGGCCACCCAAAATCAAGACAGTCAACAAGTTGCTTGTCATGGTAACCAATAAGAAGATGCCTCCATTCAGGTATATTGAGGCCTGAGGGTATAGAGATCCTAGCGCTCATGTGGTTCAGGAGTGCTGTGAGTCTGACTTGCCTATATATCTCTAGGTACTCGGGGTGACCCACCCGTTGTGCCTCAAGTGGTTGGGGCCATATCCTGTCCAAGATGGGTCTATATGCAATGGGGATGAGGGGTGGGGGTGGCAGGTGGCCGTCAACCTGACAAACAGGAACATCATCAAGAATTTCATGAATATTCTCGGTAAAGATATTGTGCTCGACTGTACTCACTGGTGGTGCGGGGCGATTGTTGTTACCCATGGCTGCTCCCAACCCACATGAGCCACATGCCCAGGTGGGGTCCACTTGTGTGCGTGGTCATCTTGCTAGTCGGCGGCCATTGTTTTTGAGATCTGTCCGTTGGCGTGGCCGTCCAGGTGGCGGCCATCCTGGATCCCGTGGTGGTGGTCGGCCAAGGATGTCAGTCCTTCATTCGGCGGATATCTTATTTCGGCGGCGCTGGTGTGGCCACCTTGCGTTGCAGCGGTGTTGTCGTCCAGTCTCGATGCAGGCTGTACGTGGCATATTTTATAGCCACTGTTGCCAAGATGGCGGCCTACAGCCTTGTGTTTCCTGCCTCTCCCAACGGCTTTTTCGGGTCGGTTGGGGTCGTTCTCCGAGTCAGTGCTGCTGCCATCTTTGATGCATTTATTAAATCGGGCCTGCCTGTGTATTTCCGGCGCGCATGTGGTAATTTGTGCAGGGGTGGAGCAGTTCAGAATTAAGTTACTACTCACATTGATCGTTACTTGTCGTTTCGTGTCGTTGTTGTTATTTCCTTCATTCTCAGGCTCCATGCCTGGGTCTGCACTGTTCATGGAGCCATTAATTAAAAACCCTGCTACGGTTGTGTTGTACCCGCAGCACTGGGCTGTGCTGCCTTCTTCTCCAGAAAACGCCTCTTATTTTGGCAGACCTCCTCCCTATGGATGTTGGTGCGCCTGTATTTGTTGGTGCACCAGGCGCATATGTGTGCCTTTTTGTCGCGGTGTTCACCATGTGTGGATGCAAAACCACAGTCTTTGCCCCAATTCCAGACATTGCAGGGCTTACCATCTGTATCGTGGTTGAAGTCTTGCCTAGTGTTGGCCATGGCGGGGTAAGGGTTGTAGGCATTGGTGGTAGCGGTGTTTCTGTTGGCGTTATTGTATTTAGCGGTAGGTCGGTTGGTGATTCTGGTACCGGCTGCAAATGCGTCCCTTTCGAGGTCCTTTATGGCATATTTATCTGGCCACCCGAGTGGGAGGCAGCCGTCATCTATCATCTCGAAGACCCACTCTGACCAGTGACGACATGTCTCCGACTCCCAGACGAACGCCATAGTAGCTAACTGATGAATATGCTCAATGATCGGCTCCTTCCATGCTACAGGCACTTCCACCACTTTCATCATTCAACACAATGCAGTTATGTATTCAGGTAGCGTTTCCTCCACGAGTCTGACGTTCTCGCGCTTATCACCATGCACAACAAACAGATGAGGGAGTAATGCAGTTTTACCTTTTTTCTTCATGACGGCGGTCCCGGCGGCAGATAGCAGTTCATTGATGGCTTCCGAGTTGTTGGCGTGGTCCATGCAGTCACCGAGCCGGGCAGTCTGTCCATCGGTGCAATCCAGTGTGTGCCACGGCTTCATGGTAAGTGTCATTGTACTGTGATTCCTCCATGTGTTGGAACCTCAGTGGATTCGCTGTCCTCCTCTTTTGCTGTTTCCTCGACTTGGTCTTTGGTGTGTCGCAGAATTCAGCCACCGCTGCGTGACGGTGTTAACTAGCATGTATCATCACCACTTCTCTAGTGTCAGTTTCACTTCCAGTGTCACTGTCATAGTCACTGTCACTAGTATCCTGAGTGTGGTCCTCCATATTCACATTACTTTTCCTCCTGTTTGCCGCCTCCAGGGCCTCCATCCTGGTGACGAGATCAGTCCTCAGGTCCGCGACCATGTCGTGCATGGCTTGAATTATGTCGCTGTTGCAGCCGTCAACAGTGCTGGCCGCCGATGCTTGAGCCGGTGTGTCCTCAGGCGCTGTTAAGTGTTTGGCTGCCGGCTTCTTGCGTCGGGAAGCCCGTTGGTTGCTGGCTCCTCGTACTTCTTTGTCCTCTTTCTCTTCAGGGTTAAGTTTTTTCGGCCTTCCCCATGGCTTTTGAGCCGTGTTCTGCCTGGTGTGTGCGGCATTCCTGGTTGATTTTCTGGATTGTGGCATTTCAGCTACGTGGCATTCCATAGAGAGACAACACAGTGTATATTTCCTCGAAAGCCCTAAAGGTCACAGCCGTTTGGCATTTAAGGCAGAGAGAGAGAGTCATCATCATCATGCTGTCGGTCGCGATGCGACAAAGACTGCTTTCATTACTTGACTGCCGCCCTCCATTTAGCTCTCTGCTGTGAGAGTTGCGTCCATGAGTCGATCTTAATGTCTCTCAGCTTCAGGTTTCTCTTGATGGTATCCTTGAACCGGAGATGAGGGCGCCCTCTCTTTCTGTAGCCAGAAGACAGTTGAGAATAGAGGATCTGCTTTGGTAGCCTGTCTGATGACATCCTCATGAGGTGTCCAGTCCACCGGAGATTCTTTTTGATCCGAAGATCTTCCATAGAGGGCAACCCCATTCGTTCGAGTATTTCCTTATTTGTCACTTTGTCCTTCAAGGTTAGCCTCATGATTGAACACAGATGTTGTATCATGAAGGCATGCAGCTTTTTCACCTGTCATCTGTACACTGTCCAGGCCTCGGCTCCGTATAGTAGGGTGGATAGCACGATTGCACGGTAGATCTTACCTTTGACCCGAATGGACACATGGTGGTTGTTGACATTTCATGAAAGCTGCCTGCAAAAGTGTTGAAGTGCTGCTGGCTTTTGCAAGTTACCAGCGGCACTCTCTCGGGGAGCAAATAGAGGTTTCACACTGGCAAGAACATGTCAAGACAGGCGCAAAACTATTTGTCCCTGCAGTCGCTGGTCGGGAGATGTTGGGAGTTGCATACATCAACCGCCCTTAATGCTGCCACAGTGACATGGTTTTCTGTTTAGGGTTTGCTCACTTAGCCTTCGGTTCTGTCAAGAACCTGTACCACAAGGTAGTGGTTTACAACTCTGCAAGGCAGGGGCGTCAAACTCCCTGAGGTATTGCTATACCTGCAATACCTGCATACCTGCAGAGAGAGGGTAAGTCTAAATATATAAGGTGTCACAATACATCAGGTAAATGGTGTCAAGTCAAGTAGCGTCAAGTAAAATGGTGTCCGAGTAACACCTGACTAGAACACACCGGCACACACAATTAATATCATAAGATAAAGCAATAGGTGATACTGGCCATGACATTGGTGAATCGTCTTGTCAATGCATTTATGGGTCCAATGGCATCCGGTAAATGGTGTGAAGTAAAATGATGTGAAGTAAAATGGTATCAAGATCCGGTGTGAATGGAATTATGAGCGGCAGTGCACACCCAACAAGAACACACCGACACACACAATTAATGTCATAAGGTAACATAATAGTTGATACTGTCCATGATATTGGTGAATCATCGTTGTCAATGCATATATCGGTCCAATGGAATCCAGTAAATAGCATCAAGTAAAATGATGTGAAGTAAAATGGTGTCAAGATCCGGTGCGAATGGAATTATGAGTGGCAGTGCACACCCAACAACAACACACAGACACACACAATTAATGTCATAAGGTAATGTAATATTTGATACTGTCTATGATATTGGTGAATCGTCGTTGTCAATGCATTTATGGGTTCAATGGAATCGGGTAAATGGCATCAAGTAAACCACCCGCTGCAGTTTGTAGTGTTGCAGCAATTCCCAACTTTTCCTTCTTGACTTAGCAGCACAGCACAATAAATGTAAGATAATAAATAATGTATATAATGTAAATGTAATAAAATAAATTTCATATAAAATAGTCCAGTCCCAGTGTGGCCAGTCAACTGCCAGTCAAAAGCGGTTCTGGTTGAATCTGGAATGGTCTGGCGGTCGCGTGACGTAGTAACTGCCCGTGGTGCCAGCTGGAGGAATTTCGGGAACTATGTTATGCTTGTAGCGTATCACAGGGTTTCTGCTAGATGGCGTCACTGCACTGGTGTAAGTCAGTTTGTGTGATTCCCGTCTCCGCCGTAAATTACCAATGTTACGCATAACATCCACAATGAACGGAAAGTTCTTGGATATGATAACTATACTATATATATACACCTATAACTACACTCTGGTCGAGTGGTTTGTTATGTATGGGTCCCTATCAAGTTACTATTTAAATTTTTTTTTGATAAAATCAGTTATCACTGTTTTATTTTTTATTTTGAACAACCCCATAACTCTCCACTAGACCAAATCTAAATATTAATTCTTTAACAGACAATTAATTATACAACACGTCAACAGTACTGTGTAGCAACATTAAAGCATGCAATGTACAATTTATACCAGTGTAGTGGTCTGCACTGACCTCTCAGGCAAGGAGCCGCATAGACAGGTAGGCGTGGGTAGTATGGTGATGTCAGGGAGCCTAGGTGGTGTAATGGTTAGCACACTGGCCCAGAATGCAAAGACATGTGGGTTCGAGTCCCGCTCTAGGCGCAATATTTCTCATTTTCATCACCCCCATGACCAGGATGCAATACAAGCTATGTGCTGTCTGGTTGTTGAACCTACCCTGTGTATGTGTAAGTGCACTGCCTGTATGTATGTAATTGTAAGCATTAAAAGACTTACAATTCCAGTGGGACGAGTGTAGTGGTCTGTGTAAGATATGTAAGTATCCGAACGCCCCCCCACAACAACACGGCATGACGTCATAGAGATCGAGAACTAATAAAGTCAGTTACATCACAGAATCCATGGTGTCGATACATCTTTACATGGTGTCAGATGTTAAGGAGGAACTATGGCGCTTCACCGTTTGAAACCACTAGGGAATCTGAACCTGGACGAGAAGATGGCGATAAGTTGGCGATGCTGGCTACAGGCATATGAAATATATGCTGTAGCGGCTGGTGTATCGACGAAAACAGAGCGGATTCAATGCTATGTGTTTTTACATGTAGCGGGTGTGGAAGCACAACAGATTCATCGTACGTTTACATTGGACGGCCCAGACAAGGACAAGATAGGTCCTTTAATCGACGCATTTGCACAATATTGTGAAGGAAAAACGAATATAACACTCATTCAATATGAGTTCAATTCTTTCAATCAAGCTGGACAGAATATGGATTCATTTATTAGGGAACTGAAGCACCGAGTACAGTACTGCTGTTATGAACAATTGGAGTCTTCTTTGCTGTGCGATAGAATTGTATGCGGGGTGAATGATGATGTTTTGAGGAACAAGTTGTTACAGCTGCCGGATCTCAAATTGGAGGAGTGTGTACAACTGTGTCGATTAAGCGAGATCAAATCAGCACAAGTAAAGCAGAGGGACATACATCAAGTCGATGCTGTGAATACGGGATACACAAGAGGACAGCGGTCCGCGGTAGGAACGTCTCCTTGGTTACGGCGATCAACAGGTCGAGGTCAGCAACAACAAGCAAGTCGATGAGCGGTTAACAAGTGTGGTCAATGTGGCTATACTCACGCGACAGGGACATGTCCAGCTAGAGGGAAGGAGTGTTTAGGGTGTCGACAAATTGGACATTTCGTAAAGATGTGCCGTATGCAACAAGCTCCAGTGAGGAATGCGGCTGTCTACGAAATTGATGTTATGGATGACATCATCAATCGCCAGGAAGGAGACATTCCCGATGATGATGTGAATGGTGACCTGTTTGTGGGCACTGTATGTACTAGTGACAGTAATAACAAAGATTTATGGTACACAAATTTTTGTGTCGGTGGCCAAGGTATCCGTTTTAAATTGGATACGGGATCAGAGGCAAATATTTTACCATTGAAAATGTACCATAAGATAAGTAAAGCGTGTTTAGTTTCATCATTGTGTCACTTGGTGACATATGGTGGACATAGAATTCGTCCTCATGGGGAGGTATCCCTTAATGTCGAGGATCACAAAGTGAAATTTCAAGTCATGGATGCCGGTTGCGCGATACTAGGAAAACAATTGTGTGTCCATTTAGGCTTGTTGGCACGTTTGGATGTCATGGACGCCATAGAAGGTGATACTGTCGCAAATAAATTGGTCTGATCAAAGTTAATGCTAAGATTTACATTGATAAAGAGGTATGCCCTGTAATCGACCCTCCACGTCGAGTGCCATTGGCAATTGTGGACGACGTGAAAGTAGAACTAAAAAGAATGTTAGACTTAGGGGTTATAGTAAAGCAGGACGAGCCAACTCCTTGGGTTAATTCTGTAACAATAGTCCGTAAACCTGGAAAATTACGGGTATGTCTAGACCCTACAAGGTTAAATAAAGCTATCCTACGAGGTCCCTACCCTGTAAGGACTGTCGAGGAAGTAGTAGCAACGTTGCATGGTGCCAGGTATTTTTCGGTACTTGATGCAAATAGCGGGTACTGGCAAATTGAATTAGACAATGATAGTTCTAAGTTATGTACATTCAATACCCCGTGGGGCAGGTTCAGGTTTACTCGACTCCCATTTGGAATCAAAACAGCCGGAGATATATTCATCCAGGAGATGAATGGCATTCTTATGGATCTCACTGGCGTCCATGTTATCACGGATGATATTTTGTTACATGGTTCAACAATTGATGAGCATAACTTAAGATTGGAAGCTGTTCTGAAGCGAGCTGCTCAAGTAAACCTGAAGCTGAACCCGAAGAAGTCGAAAATCTGTAGGACAACTGTGAATTATGTGGGACATGTTATAACTTCAGACGGTATTAAACCTAATGTAGACAGAATACAGGCGATTGTCGACATGCCCAGCCCGTCAGACAAACCTGCATTACAACGTTTCTTAGGGATGATGGGGTGTGTGCATAAATTTATCCCTAACATGGCACATGTAGCAAAGTCATTAAGACAAGTCTTGAAAAAAGATGTAGCTTGGCATTGGGATTCAGACCAAGAAATGGCTTTCAAAAAGTTGAAGTATTTGTTAACTACTGCACCGGTGTTAAGATACTTCAATAGTAGAGAACGTATTGTTCTGCAAGTAGATGCATCCAAATTTGGATTAGGTGCTACTTTGTTCCAGAATAAATTACCTTTAGCAATGGCGTCAAAAGCTCTGGACAACACCCAAATCAGTTACTCAGTAATAGAAAAAGAATTATTAGCTATTTGTTTCGGTTGTCATAAATTTCATGATTATATTTATGGTAACGAGATCACAGTCATTACTGATCATAAACCCTTGGTCGCTATAATGATGAAACCTGTGCATTCCCTATCGGCAAGAATGCAACGGATGCGTATGAGATTGCAGAATTATAATATTGAAGTGCAATACTTGAAGGGTACTGAATTATTCTTTGCAGATACCCTGTCGATAGCCCACACATCGAGTGTGACCCCTGACGACCTATACGATCGAGACATATCAATAGCTTCCATTGGGATTGATCCAGACTTGGTCCAAGCCGTTAAACGGGAAACAATGTTGGATTCGACATTGAAAAAAGTTATTGACTTGTCGGTACATGGATGGCCTAGGGAAGGAAAAGCCCTCGACTCAGATGTTCAAATGTTTTTTAGATTTAAGGATGAAATTACCATGTCTGAGGGGGTCCTGTTAAGAGGTTCACAAATAATTATCCCTAAATCCATGCGGACGGACATATTAGCAAAACTGCATGAGGCTCATTTAGGGATCATAAAAAGCAAGCAATTAGCGAGGGACACGGTTTTCTGGCCGGGGTTGATGGGAACGTTAGAGGAAATGGTCTCACAATGTAGTATTTGCCAAGAGTGTCGAAAAATGCCAGCTAAAGAACCATTGATAAGCCATGTTATAACCGATATACCGTATAATAAAGTCGGAGTTGATTTGTTTCATGTTGAAGATAGGGATTATATAGTAATTGTTGATTATTACTCTAAGTTTCCCGAAGTCATTGAATTGTTAGAGACTACCAGTAAAGCTGTTATTAGTGCTTTGAAGCAAACATTTAGTAGGTATGGCGTTCCAAGGTATGTAGTTTCGGACAATGGTCCCCAATTTACGAGCAGAGAATTTCGTGAATTTGCTGTGTATTATGGATTTGTGTCAATCTTTACAAATCCCATGCATGCGCTAAGCAATGGACAGAGTGAACGTTCTGTCCAAACATTCAAGCACATGATAAAAAAATCTTGTAGAGATGGAACTGATATTAACATAGCCATGCTTAACTATAGAAACACAACTTTAGAAGGTATAGGCGCATCCCCAGCTCAAATGCTTATGTCGAGACGTTTAAGGTCTCGTATACCGGTATTGAATAGTCGACTCAGAGCTACGATAGAACCGTCAAAATCAGTACAATTACAACGTAGGAAACTTATCCAAAAGAGTTATTTTGACAAACATGCAGGCCGGGAACATTCATTTTTACATGTGGGGGACAAAATTAGGTACAAGAATTATAATAATGATTGGGAGGGAGGTCATATCGCGGACACGGATGACACTCGGAAGAGGGATAATAGGATACATAATGACAAGGGTAATATATTAAGAAGGAATAGGAAATTTATTTTCAAATGTCCGCAAACATATGTAAAAGAACAGATGAATACAGAGAGGCTTCTAACACCCACAACAAACTCACCTTACACTACACGGTATGGTAGAATTAGTAAGCCTCCGAAACGTTTTGAAATGAATGCCACGTAATACAGCGTACAATAGGTCAAACAATGAATGGTCACGTTACTAGAATTGTAAGAATAGACAATTACGCGTACGGGCATACTCTGACGTGACACATCTGCCAATAGGTCAAATAAAGAAGGTGAACAGTAGTGTTAGGTTAAGAATAGGCGGTCGTTAGTGGTGCACATGCACGACCGTTCGTCTGGACGGACGTCTGGTCGAACATAAAGCATCAGATTAAGTAAGTATATATATTAATTAGACAATACTGTTGTACAGACATAATTGTACCTCTCCGCAAGTGTGTAAGTAGTTCCTAATATTACACCATTGCGACGGATGGGTGGTATGAACGTCATTGATAATTAACGTAGTATTACATTTCACGTAAGGCTATAATGGCGAAAATAATTGGTAGATACGGGTAGATTATATGTCATCGTTTGCCTTTCACTAGAAAGTCATGACAAGGTATCACAACATGGTTATATCATATGATGATTATTGGTGGGAAATGTATGTATGGAGTAAATGCGATATGTTATGTCAAGGCGGGATTGGATATTACATGATAAATTATTACTTGTTATTAAAAGGGGAAGATGTAAGATATGTAAGTATCCGAACGCCCCCCCACAACGACACGGCGTGACGTCATAGAGATCGAGAACTAATAAAGTCAGTTACATCACAGAATCCATGGTGTCGATACATCTTTGGTCGTAGTGCGAAGCATTGCGTTTGATGCGAGGGAAGGAAGAGACCCTCCCCCGCCGCTGTGGCGCTGTCTCCTCACCTCGGCCGAGCCCCGGCTCGCCGCCCCGCCCCCTCCTTCCTGCCACCTTCTTTGTTCTGGCGCTCACGCCTCACCCGACGCCCGCTGCTCGCCACATCTCACCCTCCCCCGGGCCGTCAGCATTCGCACCTCACCGCCTGTCGCCCCCCCCTTTTCCCTTATAAGGCCGCCCGCCGCTCTCCTCAGGCACTCACCTTCCTGCCGTCTTCCGCTGTTCTTCATTTTCCTCCGCCCACCCACCCTACACTCACTTAACTTTCTCACTCCCGAGGGTGGAGGGCTCCTCGGCACCCCCTCACTCCACTGACAATTAACCCAACCTGGACTTATTGACTCTCTCCTGCTCCTTATGGGCCTCTCTGCTCCTTCCTGGGAGCCCCTCATCACTCCTCACCGGACTTATTGCTCCCTATGAGCCTCTCTGCTCTCTCCTGGGAGCCCGCTCATTACTCGGTTAAATGGACCCTGTTGCTACCACTGCATTTACCTGTACCTCTATGCACCCTTATTACCATTGTGCATTTATCTCATTGGTTATGTACCTAACATGTCCTACTTCTACCTCTATTACCATTGTGCATTTGTCTCATTGTTTATGTACCTAACATGTTTCCGCTGAGGCGTGCAATAAACGCGCCTTCTTTCCACCCCCGCCTTCCTTTCTTCCTTCTCGCGCATCACAGTCTGCACTGACCTCTCAGGCAAGGAGCCGCATAGACAGGTAGGCATGGGTAGTATGGTGATATCAGGGAGTAATGGTTAGCACAATGGCCCGGAAGACAAAGAGATGTGGGTTTGAGTCCTGCTCTAGGCGCAATATTTCCCATTTTCATCACCCCCATGACACCATTATAATATGTGTGTAGTGCGGTTATGTATGTGGTAAAAAGTGTATCTGTAGTTCACATTTATATTCACAATATATTTTTTATAGAAATTTAGAATTGATACAAAAACAAATATATGTATTTCCGAATAAACTTTATGTCGATAACCCTAGTGTGTTGCCGGTCTTCTCAATAGTCGTCTTGCCTGTTCTCTCTTTTTGCATTCGCCCGCATCTCATCCTCGTCTGGTTCCTACCGCGCACAACTTTTAGATGCGGGGATGTTTGTCGTCACTTGTTTTATTTGTGTGCGTCTAAAGTATGTGCATTAAATACAAAGTTTTATATTAATGAAATTCGTTAATATTAGCATTGCTGTTTAAAAAAAACCCAATAGTATCATATATTAAATATAGTTTTCTTTATCTAGCTCGACCAGAGAATCAGCATATTTGGAGCATGAATTATGAATACATCGTATATTTATGGTTACATTTTAATTTACCCAATTTACAATAAAGAGAGAAACTTACCCGATTTGGAATAATTAACATTACATAGTATTTATATAAAATATTGTTGCAACTAATAGACAAATTTTATTAATATATAGTTGTAACAGTACTCAAATATGAGTAATATATAGAATTGCTATATTCATAATAAATAGAGAATATATAAATAGAGGGGAAATAGAGGCTCCTAGTCCGGATGCGGGCCCTGAGCTTCACCAGTACTACCACTCGATCTGTGGGTACTTGAATGTATGGAGTCTCCTCCTAGGACTTCAGGGATGGCGCCATCCATCTCCATGGGGAGTTCCCCATGGCCTGAAGATCCTGACGGTAATTCGGACGAGGTGTTTATCTCATTGTCTGATGACTGTACCGGTAACGGTAGTTCAGTCGTGGCCAATAGTTCATCGGCCGACCAATTTATGGGCAAGGTTGTGTGGAAACCTACCTCGCCCTGCAATACCTCCATTGTTGGAGGTAGTGTAAATAACGGTGGGGCTACCTATGTAGAGATCTTAACTGGTTTGGCTTCTACACATAGACGTATAGCAGCAGCCAGTACCTTTTCCAGGCTAATAGTCTGGGAGTTAGATGTAGGTGGTGACGCTGGTTTTGCCGCCATGGATGCTCCTTTTGGAACTAAAGTTTTCCCCTTACGTGAAAGTGTAGGGGCTACAAATGGCAGTGATGGCGCCAATTTAAAATTACCAGGTAGCCAATGAGGTAATGGTTTAGGAACCACTGGCTCTTTACCAGTGGGACTTACACTTGTGCTGGCTTTTGCCATATCCCCGCCTTATGTAACCACATGTTTGTCGGGTTCCTCCCCACCTCAGCCCTCATACCTCAACCCACAACCACCACACCACCAACCAACCACAACACCCTGAGTCACCAACATGGATACTCAACGTAACAACCACAACACCAACCGCCACACACATCCCACACCACCTCCAACTAACTCCTCTAACCTCACAGTCCTCTCCTGGAACTGTGCAGGCCTACAGACAAAACTGACAACCCTCATCAACAAGCTAAAAACCATCAGCATAGACGTGGCTATGCTCCAGGAAACATGGAAGATAGATCCACCACGCATCAAAGGCTACACCCCCTACCACATCCCCGCAGTCGGGGGCAGACCAGAATCACTAGTCGGGGGCAGACCAAAGGGAGGCACCACCACCTTAGTCAACAACCACATCCACGCCACCAAAATAGCAAAATCCAGAGCCAACCCCAAGGCCGACACGTTGCGTGCATGCCTCAAACTGGCCACAACCACAATAGAGACCTTCAACATATTCAACCCCTGCAACACCGACTCCATCTGGGGACCCACCACTCCATCTGGGGATGCAACAACACAGACACCACCAGAGGATGTACACTACTTGCAGAGGTCCTTGACTCGGCGAACCACACCCTAATGAATGATGGCTTGCCCACTCATCGCAGCAGCATGTCCATTGACCTCTGCATCCTAAACACACAACTCGTGGCCACAACTCATGGGAGCTAACTGACCTGTACTCAGACCACCACGCAGCGCTCCTATGCACAGATGCTCCCAAAATCCCCCGCCACACAAACCCTGGCCAGATTTAACCTGGACGAAGCTGATTGGGAAGCCTTCAACCAACACTTGCAACACCTCACACACACCAACCCTCCAAACACTTGCGACGAGTTCACCACACTTGTCTGCCATGCCATGGAGGCCACCATCCAACAGACAACAATCCGCCGCCTCCCGGGCACCACAAACTCTCCTGCCATCAGGAGAACCAAAGCCATGAAAACAAACTCCTCCGCAAGCTCCGTTCCAACCCTAACCCAGGCACTGAAAAGTTAGTTAACATTGCCACCGAATGGTTGAACGAGCTCATCACAACTGAAAACGACAGAATGTGGAAACTCTGGTGCACCAAAATTTCATGGCACACCTCCCTTACACGCCTTTGGCAAAAACTAAATAACCTACAGGGGACCACCCCCCTTGCACCCCTTGAGCCAAATGCACTACAAACAGCCACAAATCAACTCACCACCTTCATTAACAGAACAGACCCACAATTCTGCTTACCAAACACACACCTACAAACCCTCACCAGAGACACCCTCCCTCCCAGCGAGAGGACGTCATCAACAATGCCTTAGACCTCCCTTCCGCCCACGGCTTTGACCGCCCCCTTACCAAGACTGAGCTCGGGAGGGCACTCCAACCCCCATGGAGGAAAACGAGCCCCGGAGCAGATGGTGTACCAACCACAGTGTGGACCCGCCTCTCCACACACAACAAGGAAATTCTGCTCCCCCTCCTAAATTCGGTCTACACACGGGCGATTATACTGCAATCGTGGAAGGACGCGGTTATTGTACCCATCCCACAAAAAGACCCCAGCGAGTTCAGGCCGATCTCAATGCTTCAATCCCTTGGGAAAGTAGTAGAGAGAATTGTACTGTGCCGGCTCGAAACCTTCTCCAGCGACCCGGCCAGCGGCTTCCCCGAAGAGCTGGTCGGGTTCCGAGGTGGACGTGGCATGCAGCACACCATCCTCACCCTCCTCGAGGAGATAGTCCATGCCAGTGGACGAGGCTTTGGCATGGCTGTCATATTCCTCGACCTCGAGAAGACCTTTGAGCTGGTCGACAACAATGTGGTCCTTGCCTCCATCGTTGATCTGGGAGTCACCGGGAAGTCTCTGGCATTCGTAAAGAACTACCTAAGTGACAGGCGAGCCAGTGTCCGCTTCCAGGGCAGCACCTCTCCCCTCAACCACCTAAAAAATGGCATCCCCTGGCCTCTGCTCAACCATAGTCCTTAGAACCCTGGCACTGGAAACCAATGCCCGGGCCAAAGAGAACTTCCCTCAAGCCACTACGGTTTACACCGACGGCTCGCTCAACCCTAACACAGGCCAAGCCGGGGCTGGACACTTCCTACCAGATGGGCAGGCTAGATGCCTTATCAGGGTCACTTGATACAGAGCTCGCCGCCATCCAACATGCACTGACCCACCTGCGACATTGCAGCTGCATAGTAGTCACTGACTCACTCAATGCAGTCCGCAAGATCAAGGACCGCAGAGCTAGCCACTCTCTGGCAGCCTTGATCCAGAACATCATCGCCACCAGGCACGAAGCTCTCCTCGACACATTGCTGGCCTGGGTTCCCTCCCATATAGGACTCTTCGGTAATGACCAGGCCGACTCAGCTGCTCTGGACAGTTCTCGCCGCCCTGAGATCGCCTGAGATCGACCTCGTCATAGGCGACTCCCTGTCCAAGCTCAAAGCCACCCATGCTAGAGCCACCAAAGCCCTGTGGGAGGCCTCCCTCCACCGCACCACCATATTCCATCAGTTGGGCCTGGCACAAGAATGTCAGGGAGCGCCTACCAGTCCTGAGAAACCTCTCTGCGTCTGTGCACGAGGTGGTCCGTGAGGTCCCCTAGTCAGGGAGCCCCATGAGGTCCCCCATCAGGGAGCCCCATGAGGTCCCCATCAGGGAGCCCCATGAGGTCTCATCGGGAAGCCCCATGAGGTCCCACCGGACACAGCACCTACACCAGGAGCCCCGTACGGTCCCAGATACACCGGGTGTGACAGCCTCGACCCCCACACCTAAAACGTCGGTTCCGGCTTCGATCACCGATGGAGTAGGTGCTGGGGCCGCGGACACAATCACACCCAGCAACCACACCCCAATCCAAGAACCTGTTGGCTCTGGACCACCCACCCTGCGACGCAGGCCCATCACCCTGCTGCCAATGACACCGGGTCCCGCTTTGCTCTCCGGTCGCGGTACAGGATCGTGGGCCCAAGAACATATTTCCACCCGCCGGGCCACCACCACACCACACCACCACCACACAAGACACCGCGAAGAGCACCATGCCCCTCCCCCCTACCACCCCTTAAGTTGGGCGAAGTGAGAGGGAAAGCCCCCAAAAAAACAAAACCACCAAAAACGGGCCATTTTAATGGCGCTGTCTATCAATGCTGCAGTTCTGCAGCCAGTAACCGCTAAGTCACAAACCCCCCAATAAGTAAGTAACCTGACAGGTAGTTGCTTTTGATAGTGGTTGGAGCACATGTTTGGACCGTCCTACTATTCCCATCTCTTCGTTAGGTATGTTGTTTGTATGTATGTACCTGTGGATGTATGTGTGGCATGTGGATACATGTTTATGTATGTGTCGATGTATGTGTGTATATATGCATGTGTGCATGTATGTGTGGATGGATACATGTTTGTATGTATGCTTGTATGAATATGTATGTATGGTTGTTTGTATGTGTGTATTTGTGTATGTATGCATGGTATCCCAGTTGGGCAGCACTATAAACCTGCCATGAGTGCACACTGTCACCGGTCGGTACTCATCCTGACAGTACGGATAGCATACGTCATCATACGCTTTTCATACATTATGCATAAGTTTTGAATACGGTACTCATATGCTGCTATGCTAGGCATACAGTGGCCATACGTAAGCAGTACGCCAAGTATACATCGTCATACACTTCGCATACGTTGCCATACGCTAGGGATACAGTAGGCATACGCCAGGCATACGCTGCGCGTACGTTTCATACATTGCTGAGACCACCTGCGGTGCAACAATCTTCCCATATCTCGACCTAGTAAAAGATTTTCTAATTATTTCGCGATGTTACACATACGCCGCCACCATACGCCGTAGTGTGACAGGGCCTTAAAGTCCTAGTTATGGTATACATCATAGGATACAAAACGTTTCCTTTCCGACATCGCCTATCGGTACACTAGTTTACTATTAAATTGTTGTCAATACGTGAAGTCTGTCAGGCCATCGTCGACGAGTACATGGACGATGTCATGACGTGTCCGATGACTCCAGAAGGATGGCGTGCCATCGCGGACCTATTCTTAGAGAAGTGGAACTTCCCCCATACCTGTGGCGCTCTGGATGGGAAGCACATCGCATGCCGGTGCCCTCCAAAGAGTGGGTCGCTCTACTACAACTACAAGGGGTTTTACTCCATGGTCCTGTTGGCAATAGTAGACGTGGACTACAAGTTTATCTTAGAGGGAGGGAGAGGGAGGGAGAGAGAGAGAGGGAGGGAGGGAGGGAGGGAGGGGGAGGAAGAGAGAGAGAGGGAGGGAGGGAGGGAGAGATAGAGGGAAAGAAAGAGGGGAAGAGAGGAGAAGAGATGGGAAGAGGCGACAGAGGGGGGAGAAAGGGTAAGACAGGGTAGAGACTTGTGTCCTTAATATTCATAGTAATTATTCTTTATTTTCAATTTTACTTTAATTGTACTTTAATTTATAACAATTACATTATGGCATGCCATTATTGAACGCGGACACAAACATTCTATAATATATTTATTTATACAAGACATTTTGACACATATATACATATATACAACATACAAAGATAAACAATACAACACAACATTTTACTAAAAATACAAACTATAACTACATATCTACATATCTACATATCTGCACATATATACATATATCTACAAATATTTACAATCACCTGTTCCTCTGATAAATTGATCGTACGATCCAGCAAATAACATGGTGTTTACCCATTGTTTGTCCATTAATCCTAGGTAGGATTATTGAGAGCGCACATCTGGCTGCATTGATAGCGCCATATCCTAAACCTTCGTCTTCTAAGAAACGTAGGAAACGTCCTACCTGGGATAATGTTGGGTTCATTGGCTTAACTTTCTTAAGTAAGCAATATATACCCCATTTCTTTAAATAGGTTGTATACATTTTCACAGTTCCCTTCCTCCAGGCGTGTGAAACCAACCGTTGTTGTGTAATCTTATCCAAGCCGAATTGTTCCAAATATTCATTTAAAAAAGGAATGCTACCAAAGGAGTCGTCGACACGTTTCCGTGGCGCGCTAACGGTCCCTGATGTTTCAGGTTTCCTCGGTATCTTGGGAAGCGTAGTCTGCTTTTGGCCGTCGCGACTAATCTCGCTAGCCACGGTTGAGTGTCCCATTCGGGGACGATGAGGATGGCGTGTGTTTTCTCCATTTGTATCTTTCGGGCGACTTTGCTAATAATGGTAAAAGGGGGGAAAATGTAAAAGAAATGATTTTGCCAATTTAGCGAGAAGGCATCTATGTGCCAAGCATTCGGTTTGGGTGCCACGAAACATATTTGTCCAGTCTAAAGTTATTACGTGAAGCAAATAAATCTATATCCGGCCAGCCCCATGTGTTACAGATCTCTGTGAAAATTGATGGGTTTAGTGACCACTCTAAGTGGTCATGGAAATGGCGACTCATCTTATCTGCAAGACAATTCTGTGTAACGGGTATGTGTGTTATTGTTAACCAGACCTCAAAGCTTTGCGCCCAATTCCAAAAGAGTAGTGCCAACTCGTTACACTTTATTGATTTTGTACCTCCCATATTTCTGACATAAGCCATGGCCGTGGTGTTATCCGTAAGGATACGTACATTATTTTTGGGTACTTTAACAAGGCTGGTTAAACCTAAGTAAATGGCTCGTAATTCTAAAACATTAATATGTTCGGAAATTTCGGATTCTAGCCATCGTCCTCCCGTTGCTACATCATTGCGATGTTCCCCCCAACCTTGCAGTGACGCGTCAGTTGTAACTGTAGTATTGGGCTCACCCATTCGAATGGGATTGGGGGAGTTATCAAAGTGACTTAGCCACCAATAAATGTCGGCTAGTCCATTCTCAGAGATAAACATTGTCTTTTCAAAGTTACCCTTTGCTCGGGCCAAAGCTAGATTTTTATCAATTTCCAGGGACTTAACGTGTGCGGCCCCATATAAAATAGCAGGGCTGTACGAAATCATTATACCGATTAAGACTGCGACCTGTCTTATCTTTGGCCTAGAAATGTCTAACAGCTGTATCGCTGTGTCCCGCAACTTATCTTTCGTTTGTTGTGTAAGTGACACGGTCATAGCCATCGTGTTTAAAATGAAACCTAGACACTTAAGCTCCTTAGTAGGAGAAAAAACGGATTTCTTATCATGAATGAAGAAACCCAAGTTTGAGAAAAGTTGACATAAATCTTGAACGGTGAGCTCGCA
The DNA here is from genome assembly GCA_030323885.1 of Branchipolynoe longqiensis. Lineage (NCBI taxonomy): Eukaryota > Metazoa > Annelida > Polychaeta > Phyllodocida > Polynoidae > Branchipolynoe > Branchipolynoe longqiensis. Next base: position 86,562,134 of record CM059193.1, on the reverse strand, counting down.
TTGTGTGAAAGATTGTCCCATAATGAAAGAATCATCAATGTATGGAAACATACAATGACCAAGTTTAGCCATTTGTGAAAAAAACGGTTTCAACAACTTAGTAAAAAGTTGTGGTGCACACGCCAAACCATTAGGTACGCAGGTAAATTAAAAAAGCTGGCCATTCCAGACAAACCTTAAATATTTGCGATACACCTCCTGAATAGGGACGGTATAGTAAGCATCTCTTAAATCGACACTCGCTAGCCAACAGGGGTGATCAAATCGCGAGCTGTTTCTAATGAAAACATTTTGAAATGTTGGTATTCAATGATTTCATTTAATTTAGTTAAATCTAAGATCATGCGAATAGACCCATCTGGTTTAGAAGTGGAGAAAATATTTGAAATGAATTCACCTTTAGCATGTTGTACTCTTTTGACAATGCCTTTGGCTTCAAAAAGCCTAACCTGTTCATTTAATTGAAATCTTTCTTGCGAATTGAATTTATATGGAAAAGGTGCTCTTTTCTGGACAGGTAATTGTGTGAAAGGAATTGCAATGCCTTTAACAATACTAATAACCTCTGGGTTTGTGGTTAATTGTTGCCATTGTTCTAAATAATTAACAATGTTGCCCGCTTGAAAAAGGCTTACGTCAGTTTGTGTTTCCTCTGTGACCATTTCAGGGCCAGGAGGCTGAAAAGTTTGTGTGGCGTTCTCTACTTGTTCCCTGGTTTGGGGAACTGCGGCTTGGGGACAAAGTCCCTTTTGTAACCGCGGTTGTCGTTCCAGTTTGAGGGTTGTCTGTCGCCTCGACCTCTTCCCCTCTGGCTGAATGCGAAGGATGGGCCGCCCCTGAACGGCCTTCCTCCCCGGCGGAAGCGAAAATCCGTCCGGCTGCGTCGGAACCCGAGTGGGTTTTGGGATTTACGGCCCTTGAGTTCCATGTTCTTGGCACTCTTAGTGTCCACCTCTACTTGCTTGTACAAATAAGCAAGCTGACCCCCAAACATCTTGGACTTGTCCAGAGGTTTGCCTTTGATGGGGGTAGGTCCGGAATAGACTGTGTATTCCTTGCCGTCATGATCAGTCATCTTCTTTGACCGGGCGACCTCTTTGCCCGCGTCGGTAGTGACGGATTTGAACACATTTTCGAAGCGGCGATGTGTCATGTAGTTGCTCGCCGCAGCGAGCAAGGCAATGCCCCTGTCCATTACCCAAGCCAAGGACGAGAACTTATTCTCGGTCTGCATGCGGTTTGCAACCGGGATAATGGAAGTCAAGGACCCCAAAACTGCCTTATGGATCAAAGATAGGGCAGTTTCATAGCGGCGACGTTCGTCGGACAGATGGATGCCAGCATCCATCTCCTTACATACCGTAGCGGGAATACCTTTGACGCCGGAGATCTGTTCAGTCAATTTATTAATGACCTCAGCTGGTTTGAAGGTTGTAAAATGGCCATTGACCGTTTTCCTCATCATGGTTGTGGTACAAACCTTTTTTGCCTTTTTCTTGAAAATCTTCTTCCCAACCTTAGCGCCTATTTTGGCGTACACCCCAGCGCGTTCCGTATCAGAATCAGATTCCGTGGAAGAGGAGTCGTCTGACGAGTCGTCTGACGAGTCTTTCTTTTTCTTTTTCCTTTTCTTCGACTTCTTAGGGCGTTTAGCGTTAGCGGCCTTGGTGAACTCATCACCTGAGCTGCTTACTGTGCGGCATTTCTTGCCACGCGCTTTCGGTTTCGGAACCTCGGGGGCCGAAACCGTGTCTTCCTCGTCGTCGGAAAAGTCCTCCCAATCCTCATCTGGGATTTGGGGAGGGCCCGCAAAGGAAAGAGCCTGGAATTGGCGCATCTTTTCCTCCATCATAGCTGCCATCTTAGCCTCCCAATCACTTGGTTGAGGTGGCTGGTCACTGTCCCGGTCGGACGTCTGTGCCCCGGGCTGTGGGTACGGCGGAGCCATAGCCGCTGGTGACGAATCGTAATCCGTAGGGGCAATGCCCTCAGCTGCCGCAGGCTGCTTATTCCGCCGAGTGGCCATCGGTTCCTGTAACGACAAAAGTGTTACTTAACCGGAATCATCTCAACTACACAAAGTGTAACCAGTAAACTGGGTTGAGGTAACAGGTACAGAATAGCGTGTATTACAACGTTTCAGTACAGGCGTGAAGCTAAACTTTGCCGTAGGTTTAGGGTAACGAAACCAACCAAACGGGGGGTATCGATCCTAAGATCGCCCACTCTCTCTGTTCCGTACACTTCTCCCACCCGCGGCTACGACGCCAGCAAGTTGGAGAAAATATTATGAAACTTGGAGGTTCGCCTTAAAACCGGTCTGGGGTGTCTATAAAAAACACACAGAAGCATCCCCAACAACATCCTCTATTCAGGATCCGGGAGAATTTTCTTAGGAAATGAGCAACTCGGGTTACCATTTCTCCCTGTCTCAAAAACAGGTGTCGATAGAACAAAGGACTATCGGTTTCGTATGTGCCAGCGGCACCCAGTGTTCTATCCTCAAGTAAAAAACACGTACAAAGTCCAAAAGGGACCTGAGAAAGTTCTGAACTTTCATAATGTGATGCTATAAAGCATCATACACAGTTTAACCTAAGATTCCATTACTTACTTTGTGAATAAGTAGTCGTAGTAGATAAATCCTGTTGGAGCAACTCACAAACGTCCTCCCGTTGTGAGTCAGTTATGCTAATTGCTGGACCCGGATGTGCTTCCTTCTCCCTAGCCTGCGGCTAGCCAGAGGCGGTATACCGAGGTAAAATGCACATATATCCACATATATGCGTGTATATGTATATATTTATGCATATATATGCATATATATCAGTGTGCATATATATATATTCTGTCTGTATATGCACATACACATATACTGTGTGGTGGATATACCACACAGAGAGAAATCCCACTCTGCACCCACACCCACACCCACACCCACACCCACACCCACACCCACACCCACACCCATCTCCAGTGGCCATCCTTGTACAGACTGCTAAAACAACAAGCCATCTGCCTGTGTGTACATTAGAGTAATGGCTTATATGATGTCACACATCATGATTTGTTCATATTTTTTTATATTTCTCATTAACTATGTCCAGGATTTTGATTCTAAGAAAAGTACTTTTTTAAATAGACCATGGTGGTTTTCCAGTAAAAATGACTAATTCCAGAATACAAGCAGTGCAATGTTATAGGCAATTTAATGTAGTTTTAATTGAATATTATGAACATACTATACACAGGAGCATTTTCTTCATAGAAACTTTGAAGAGCTACTTACACCCATTCCAATGATATATTTTGTTAGGTACCATCCTCAATATTAAAGTAGTACCCGGACTGTGACAGCTCACCCCTATTTGTTCCTATATCTAAACTGTCTTGGTTTGTCAAGACTCCTTGAGAAACCAAGATGTTTTGAATTCCTAGTCGTGGTCCCTACCTATCTACTGGTCACTTGTTTCCTTTTGCCACCAGAACCGTCTCATTTCCCATCAGAGCATTATTCACTGTATAAATGGTTAAATATATATATAACACAGTACATATATACAGTGCAGTCAGATTATTTATACCTGTATGCATACCTATTCATATATATATACCTATACATATACCCATATATACAGCCTGACTACTATTCTCAGATATAATTACTCTGCTTAAGAGGCCAGCTCGGGAATATATATATCCTCTACACATCCAATGTGCCTATATTGAAACTCAATTAGTTGATGCAGGCCCGCTAAGACATCTCATACAAGGCCGAGTGGCGTCTTCACACAAACAATGGCCGCCCCAGGCTGCCCCCCTCCCCGGCCCATCTCCTGCCCAACTCTACCCTGGCCCCTCACTGAGGCCCTCTTCCGGTCCTTGTGGGGGCTAATTGAAGGGCAGAGCTATGAGTATGAGTATGGGTATGGGCATGGGCATGAGCATGAGCATGAACATGAACATGAGAATGAACATGAGTATGAACATGAACATGATAATGAGCATGAGTATGGGTACGAATCTAAGAGTGAGTGTAAGAATGAGTATGGGAATGGGTATGAGAATGGGAATGGGTATGAGCATGAGCACGAATATGAGCATGATCTCGAGAATGGGTATGAGTATGATCATGAGAATGGTATGAATATGAGTATGAGCATGAGCATGAGCATGAACATGATCATGAGGATGAGTATGAGCATGATCATGAGTGTGAGCATGAGTATGAGAATAGAATGATATGAGTACGGTTATGGGAATGGATATGGGCATGAATATGAGAATGAGTACGATCATGAGTATGAGCATGAGGATGAGTATGAGTACGGGTATGGGTATGAGCATGATTATGAGTATGATCATGATCATGAGGATGAGTATGAGTATGAGTATGGGTATGAGCATGATTATGAGTATGATCATGAGCATGAGCACGATGATGGTATGAGTACGGTTATGGGTATGGGCATGGGTAAGGGTATGAATATGAGTATGAGTATGAGCATGAAAATGAGTATGAGCGGAGTGCAACTCCTCAGCCAGAAACTTGGCGGGTTCTGAGGCTATGAATTGCCTCTCTGCATTTGGCCTTCTTCCTCTGCGTGTGTTTTGCTGTGTGTATTTGCTGTGGGTGGCTGGTCTTCCTAATAGTAATTCTAGAGACCCGACCGTGCGTAAGGTTGTGAGTTAGAATCCCAGCCGAGTCAAACCAATGACCTATACAATTGATACGTGTCACTACCTAGTCTAGTTCTCTGCATTAATATGATAGGCAATGACTGTTTTGGATAGTAAATATCAGTATCAGGATAACCTGTCTGTGTAGGATGGGATATCGGGTAATGGTGCCGGCAGCCTGTTCTCCCACTGGGACAGCACTATAAAGTCGTCATGAGTGCGCACTGTCACAAGTCGATATCCACCCTGATATGACCTTAAATGTTACTAGGACGTAAAGCAACAATAAACAGACAAAACAAAGCCTAATAGTAGGAATAGAGGTTACGTGGTATTGATGGAGGCAGCCTTCTACCACTGCAGCTCGCCTCCACGGCCGACATTAGTCTTGCCGACTCGGCGTGAGAACACGATCAACCCCGATGACGGCGTTCTCTTGTTGGCCGGGGTCAGAGCGATGGGGTTCCCGTGTGGGAGTCCAGGCGCTGCCGGGCGGGCTGGCCGGGGGAAACGAGCCGAGCTGGAAGGCCTCTTTAGACGGATGACAAGGACATTGTAAGGAGGCTGGGCAGCGGAGGGCCATGGATGCGGGTTGAGGAGGTGAGAGACTGAGAGGTGGGAGCGGTGGTTAGGGGGCTGGGGTTGGCCAGGTGATCACCCTGCAGGTGTCCAGGTGGAGATGCTCAGGTGTGCACCGGTCAGTGGTGGGTCATTAACACAGGTGGATGGGTACACGGGTGAAGAGCGGATGCGGTGAAGGGGGTTGAGGGTGGAGGCAAAGATACCAACTGTTTAAGCGACACAAAAAGCTTGGGACACAGTTATTTGCACCATTCAATGCAGAGTGCATCTGTTGAATGCACACACACCTCCCTCTCCACCCACACCCAGCTCCGCTACCGTGGTGTCACCCGACCACTCCATCACCACCCTCTAAACCCTGGCTGCACCAGGCACTTTCCATGCGGACAAATGAATGCAATTTACATCAATTCATCTCCATGTTGCAGCGCTAGCAAGGTCAGAGTGAAGACCGTGCGGGCAATGACAACCCTACTGTGGTATCCAATAACGCAGCCCTCACCCAACCGCCCAATCAGCCTGACCGGGAGCCGCGTGACGACGGCGGGGCGTGTTCGGCGGGTAACCAGCCTAGCACAGTCGGACAAAGCCCGCGTTGTGAGCCGTGAGGGGCGCTGGTTCTGCCCGTGGCTGGCCCTATGGTCCCCGCTCTGCCCGCACAACGCAAGGAACCAGCGTAGAAGCGTCCATCACTCGAGAACAAGCGCCGCCACTTGCCCCAAAACAGCGCGCGTGATTGGCTCAGACAAATATTGGCTAAGCGCACGACGCCCAATAGACTACATCCCGGTTCCGACTGCGCGTGCGCTGAAAACGGCGTTGGGAGCAAAGCAAATGCGTACGGCCATTGAGTTTGCCGATACGCATAGGGCAAAACTTCGATTTTATTCAAAATAAATAGAAATACATCACAAGGATGCAATATAATAATATAATGAATATGTTTAAGACACAACTCTCCATAATTAATCATTTTGAGCTAAGAAACATACAATTTCAGTCACTTTACAGGCTGATGTTTACATCACCATTGATTAGCCACAAGTAATTCTTGTTCTAAATATTAAAATGTCAAATGTGTCAACAAAAACTTGTTTCAAAGAAATATATAATGAATATCTGGTTAACCCTACTCATTTTCTATTTCTACATATGTCATTGACCATAGGATATAAATAAAAACATGAATAAAATAAGTAAAACTGACTCTGGCTATGGCTCTAACACTAGTCTGAGTGCCTAGATTTGTCTAAATCTAAATGCACATGGCATAAGATGTGGTGATTATATTGATGTAAGTGCAATGCTGGATAAAAGATTAATATCTTAATTTTTTATATATATATTTTTTAGTTGGTATTCTATGTTTCAAACAAGAGCTGAGATGAGCTGAAACTAGCACATTTCATAGATGCACCCAGTGTATTAGCATTGATTGATTGATTGATTGGTGGTTGCTTTATGCCGTTTCGGCAGCATAGGCCATATTCACGGCGAGAAATGTTTGTTTTTTGTTCAAACCATCTCTTTTACATGTAAAAGCAGACAATCAATTATGTGCCAATACACACTCATTAAATTAGAAAGCTCACAATCATATATTTGTGGTCAAGGGAAACAAATTCCCATAGAAAAAGAAAAGTTTTATTAATAATTGATAGAATCTATTTAGTAAACTATATGAGGTGGTACAGTCCAGCTGCCCTCAAAAAGGCTAAAATGTTTTCCTGTTTTACCTTAGTAAAAAGGTCATGCATACTGTCTGCAGTGTAGAACTGTTGGCGCAGGGCCAAAAAATCAACGCAACTTAGTCAAATGTGTTTGAGTGTCAGCGGGGACTGACACCCAATACATTCAGGGGGAGGTTCCCCCTTGAGCAGAAAAGCATGTGTAAGCCACAAGTGGCCAATATGGCAGCGGCTAAGGACCACTTGGTCCCGCCGACCTCCCGCATGAGTCTGTGGTGGCTTTCCCACAGATGGTTCAAAGTCTTTAAGTTTATTAATGTTTTCATCCCACTCATGTTGCCATTTGGATTTTATGTGGGTGGCTATTAGTGGTTTCAGATCAGAGTGAGGGATCAGACACAGTTCAAGATCACAGTTCAGGGCCTTCTTCGCAGCCCGAAGTGCATGTGCCATGTGCTTCTCGTGGGTTTGTTCTGCTCTGAAGCATCCCACAATGCACCGTGCCACTGGAACCGTGATGTAGTCTATTGCTGTGGGCTTCCTCAGCCTCTGCTTAGTGCTACCCGTGGGTCTTTGTGGTGATGATTGGGTCATTTATGCACAATTTGTAAATTGCCTTTTCAATTGTGGGAACCATTTGCAAAGCATCTTCCTGGTTCTTTTGAGTTGAGCTTGAGCACAGTGGCACAGTGCAAGCCTTTTGAACACATGATAAGATGCTCCATTGTGAACACTGACAACACCTTGTGCACTGAGTGCTTATAATTTATGTGTTGTGTAAATAGTTATGTGAATATTACATGAAGCAATTTGTTAGTAATACAGTCAGAGGAAGTTGTGCATCTGACTTGTTTATGCAGCACTGAGCTGCTTTGAAGCCTTGAGCTGCCTTCAGGGCAGCCCGCATCTAACTGCTGCCGCAAGCCGTTCTCGCGTGAGTGTGCACACTACTGAATCTGCCTCGAGTACTAGTGTAGTATGTAGCGTGGAGCCTGTATGCTAAAAGGAAGAACCATATACACTAGGTCACACAAAACAGAAGTGACCTAGTGGCCTAGTTTTCAACCAATCAGCGATGAGTATTTGACTAGAAGTGCCGCCATCTTGGATTTGACCTAATTTTTAAAACCAATCAGCGATGAGAAAAGTAGGTCACATGGACCTAGCGACCTACTTTCCCACCAGAAGTGCCGCCATCTGGGATTTTTAACCAATTACCATTGAAAAAACTAGGGCATTGCCCTAGTTTTTTCAACCGGAAATGCCACCATCTTGGATTTTGATGGGTGACGTGACCGCACACCATATAAATTTGCATAAACCTGCCGCCATCTTGGATGTTGATGGGTCACGTGACCCCATACATTATAAATTTGCATAAACCGACTGCATACATTATAAATTTACATAAAACCCAGCCACCCTCTCAGACATTATAAAAATACCTACCCACCAGTACATTGGTTTTTTTAATTTAGTGAAAAAAGACTGAGTTTGAGTACCCCACTCGCAGGCCTCCCTGTGGGTTCCCAATACCTTAAAAAAAGCCTGTGGTGGGACCCCACTCCTAGGCCTCACAGTTGTTTATACCAAACAGTCAACACTAGGTACTCACAGGCCTCCTGGGCTACACTGAGGGTGAGGGTGGTGGGGGGTTGGTAGTGGTTACACTTGGGGCCCTTCTTGTGGTTTACTCAATACACACCGATGACAGTGCCCACGGGTACAACATGCTACATCGCTTTTTAATTTTGTTTAAATTGTGGGTTTGACTCACCAGTATGGAGTATCCTACATCACTTTTTTTTAATTTAAAAAGAATAGGGGTGGTGGGGATTGTAATAGACTGCTTGTCTATATATACACATGGGTTTTATACATCGCTTTAAATTTTTTTTTAATAAAAAGGAGTTGGTTGATTGTAAGTGGTAGTAGGGGTGTGATCAAACTTTTCAGAGAGTTGGTGTTTGTGAAAACAACCGTTTTTCTGGGTTATGAAAACAACTGTTTGTTTTTAGTGCCTGGTCTAGCACGCCGTTGGTGTGCCCCCATCGTCGTCAGCATCGTTGTTGTGTGGAAGAGTTGGAGTGGCTCGCTGTCAGTGTGTGTAGTTTGGTTTAAAATAAAGGGCGGTAGTTTAGTGTTGTTTGGAGCTATGGAATGAAATGATCCTCCACATTTCATTATCGACCCAAACATCTAAATTGTCTAAAAATAATGGTGATTTGGGTGTGTGCGTTTTATCCTCACATTTACAAATTTGGTCAATTTGTTGATTATACACTGTTTTGTGTGCTTCTTTTATATGCTGTTGCACTGCTTTGCACCAGTCAACAGCTGTAAGTGATGATTTGGTGAAAAGGGTACTATACGCTTACACACTAAACCGTACCTAGCTGTGGAATTTTGTGACCACCGTCTTATACTTAGTTTGTAACAACCACACTTGACACATGTGTACAGTGTGTGGTCACGGTCCCCCTTTTTTAAAATCAGCCTACTAAGTGAGGCAACACATGGATGTTTAACTTCTAAACGGTTTGGCAACACACCTGACAGTGAGCTATCACACTCCCAAGTATATGTTCCAACTCCGTTGTCTTCAGTATCGACACCAACCTTAGTTGTTGCTGTTGTTTTTACAGTGATGATTTTTGTGGTAGTGATGGTGGTTGTGGTAGTGGTGTTTGTTGCGGTGTTGGTTGGTCTATGGCTGGCCTGTCTATACCAAACCTCTGGTAAACCCACCAACATGGTTATTGGTGTAAATGGAGTCAGTGAACCAGCTGACAGTTGTGGTGGTTGTGTTGGAGCCTGTTTGAGCTACTTCATGGATGACAGTGTTGATGTGTTCACAGGGGTGGACTTTGGTTGTACCAAATAAACACTTTGCGGTTGATTCTATATCATGGAGGGCTATGTTAGACCAGCCACTGTTTCATGCTTTCTCACATCCAGGCTTGTGTGTAGTTGTAGAGGTGCAGCGGTGAGAAGTTGCGCACGTGGTGTCTTGAGTGATGGTGAGCGGGTGTGCCGCACTCGTGCACGACAATGGTTTTATACCCACATGATGAGACTGAATGTGACACACCCACTAGTTAATTAAAAACATCCCACCCCCAAAGCGGTACCTCACCCCTACACACTCCCACTGGCAGGGTGTAGAGACAATTCATGAGCATCTCTTCTTCTTTCTCAGTTACACAGCTAGTAGTTGAACCGACGAGTCCTACACATACAGTTGATTCAGAGACTCTAAAACAATGTCTTTGTATACATAGATTCTACAGGTTTCACCGGTACACTATCGCCATGGTGGTAGTTTTGTTGGTCTATTCCCTTTATTAAATCTGTGCCCGGCTGGTTTTGTTCACGATGAGTTCACCCATCCAAACATATATTTCCATGGTGCTTATTTGTTGAACAACATTCAGACTGTTGGGGTTTCTCAAAATTCACTAAGTACATTCGCATTGAGTGATGCGAATGTGAGTTGTGTCATCACCACACGCGTGGTTAGACATATTTGACAAAAACATAGTTTGGATTGTGAACCAGCTCACACATTGTAAATTAGCGAGTGGAAATTCGGTGTTCATAGTTCGCAGTATTGTGGAAGCTTTGTTGGAGGCAATGCTTTCACAACCCGATAATATTTTTGAATCTTCATTCCAGGGTGAGGAATCACATAAACAGATTCGCGAAACATTATTTAGTTGTGAGATTGGACACATTACACACACTGCAGGTTGGAGAGCTTACCTCGTTTTAGCTACGGTGGTCATTTGGCCACCGAGTTCATTTCCAAGGTCAAATTTTATATAAGATTAATGTGCAGTCTGACATTTTGGGCTCTGATGCACTGAGTTTTGGGAAGTTTCCATATTGGAATACATCACTAGAAAGCAAACAATTATATCTAATTTCCTGAATATTCCTAGGACATTTAGTTGGTACCGGATTGAGTAAATTAACAGTGAATATTAGGAAATAATTCAGTAGTTACAACACATGGCTACAGGACAGAACTGCCCATGATAGAACTGTGTTGGGATAGCCATGAATTCCAAACAATAGAGGAACCTCCAGTCAACCATGGGGGTATATCCTTGTCTGTGGCCCACTCATATACTTCCACTTGCCACTGGGGGAGGTCCTGTGGGGACTGTTGTACATCATTTAGATATATGTTTGGCATACCAACATATATCTGCATAATAAATAATTCACTGTGATTATGCATCTGATGCATAATCACCACAAATATGACTTGTCTTGCTGGTACAACAGTAAGAAAAACTTTATTGTATTCGATTTATTTTATTCTTGGTTATCACTTTTTATTTCTATTCATATTATTTCAGGGAAGGCCGAGAGTCCCGGCGCCGGCAGGCCAAGAGTCCCGGCGCTGGCAGGCCGAGAGTCCCGGACTCACACCCCACTCACGTCCATGCCCCGAGATTTTAACCAAACACTGCCATGACCCTAAATAATATTCCATTTATATTTTATTTGTTTTATTTTTGATTATGCATGTACATGTACACATACACATACTTATAAAGTTATATGTATATATGCGTATATGCACATAAATATGTATATATTATATATTATATATAATATATACATAATATTGCAATATCAGGTGAAGAATAACTTACCAGTGTTCCTAAATGTAGGGATGACTGTGTCAAATCCATCACAATAGTAATCCATTTGCAAGTAACAAGGTGACTGTTGTGTAGTGTGTTCCTTCAGAAATATGTGTGTGCAGTGCACTGTGGCACAGACCCTTATAAACCAAATCCAATCCACTCTCACACCTAGTTCAATGACATAAGCTGTAACACATTCACAGTCAGTGAGTTCAGCTGTCACTGGAGGTGCAGCCCAGCGAACCTTCGGTAACCTGAAGTGTGAAAGCTTTCTTTTGAATTGTTCAAATCTTATTGTGAAAGTATCAGAGCTTAGGCCCCTTGCAATAAGTCTGATAGTGACACAGACTATGCATGGGTTAACTTAACTTACCAGTCACGAATGGAGGACCACTCTACAATATGTGATGCAGTTATCTTTAAATACAGTATGTATTTGTATATATATACATATATATATATACATATATATATATATATATATATATATATATGCATAAATGCATATATGTTATATGTATATATACATATGTATATGTATATTTATATGCATACCGATGTATCTTTATATGTATATTTTTATGTATACAGTATAACCCCATTAAACCAAACTTGAAGGGACCCTAGAAATTTGTTTGGATTAACGGATCATTGGTTTAACCAAGCATTTGCTTCGACATTGACTTTGAGTAAGAGTGTATTGCACATGTAATATGCAATGTATGTATGGCGATTGGATGCGATTGGAATGCGAAAGTTGGAGAACAACATGAATATCCAGTAACAGGAAGATTTGGCTTAGGTGAGAGAAATGATCGTGGTGAATACTTGATAAATTTCTGTTTGACATCAAAACTAGTAATTGCTAACACCTTATTTGAACATCCAAAGAGAAGACTATATACATGGAAGAGCCCTGGTGATGTATGTCGGAACCAGATCGATTACATTCTTGTCAACCAACGATATCGAAATTGTATCAAACAGGCAAGGACATATCCAGGTGCTGACATATGTTCGGATCATAATCCAGTAGTAATCAGTATGGTAGTGAAATTGAAACAGCAGAACAAAATTAAAAACAACATTCAAATGGATATGAACATGTTAAAAGATGCAAAATACAGAACTAAGTATAATGTCTCTGTTCATAACAAATTCAGTGTACTGATGAATGAAGAAACTCCTCAGAGAGAGTATAACAACATTGAAATGGAATGGGAAGCTCTCAGAGAAAGCATGGTCAAGTCAGCAGAGGAGGTGTTACCAAATAAAAAACGAGAGACAAAGCAATCATGGATGACGCAAACCATACTAGAAAAGATGGCAGAAAGGAAGAAAGTGAAAACCACTGATCCACCTAAATACAAACACCTGAAGAATGAAATAGAAGATGAATGCAAAAAAGCTAAAGATGAATGGTGGAATAAGAAGTGTGAAGTAGTGGAACAACTTGAGTCTCAACATCGTTCAAGAGAGATGCACAAGAAAGTGAAAGAGATAACAGGTCAAGGATACAGACAGAGAAGCAGTAAATGTATCAAGAACAAAGACGGCAAAATGCTCTTTGAAGAAGATGAAATAAAGTCCAGATGGGAAGAATATGTAAACGAACTATACAATGATGACAGAGGGAACCCACCCACAATTGAGAAAGAAGATGGGAATATTATATTAGTATCAGAGGTTGAGAAGGCTATCAATGATCTAAAGGCAGGTAAGGCTCCTGGAAGTGACCAGATAACATCAGAAATGATAAAAGGACTAGATGAAGTGGGGATTCAAATCATTCATAAGCTAGTAACTGACATCTATGAGACTGGATTTATACCATTGAATATGAATGAATCCATATTTGTACGACTCCCAAAGAAGCTAAAACCAACATTGTGTACTGAGTACAGAACACTAAGCCTGATGAGTCATATGTTGAAGATGATCCTGAAAATAATTTTACTGAGAAACAGACAGAAAATTGAAGAACAAATCAGTAACGTACAAAGTGGGTTTATATCTGGAAGAGGTACACGTGAAGGGATTTTCAATATGAGAATGATTTGTGAACGTTATTGTGAAGTGAACCAGGATGTTTATGCCTGCTTTATTGACTATGAGAAGGCCTTCGACCGAGTCAATCATGAACTGTTAATCAAATGTTTACAAGATATTGGTGTCAATGGCAAAGACATTAAACTAATTGTGAACTTATACTGGACACAACGTGCATTTATAAAAATGGAGCAGGGCCTATCGGATGAAGTTATGATTAAACGAGGAGTTCGACAGGGGTGTGTATTGTCACCATGTCTATTTAACCTGTACACAGAGATGATTTTCAGACACATTGAAGATTGCAAGGGAGTGACAATAGGTGGCATGAACATCAACAATCTTAGATATGCCGATGACAGTGTAATACTAGCAGACAGTGAGAAAAACCTACAAGATATAGTGAATAGAATCAATAAAGCTGGAATACTATTCAACATGAAGATGAATGCCAGGAAGACCAAAACAATGGTTATAAGTAAAAAGACAGATAAACCAAATGTCAATATAACCATAGATGGCACAAACATAGAACAAGTATCCGAATTCATATATCTCGGACAAAAGATTACAAATGATGGGAGATGTGAGGAAGAAATTAAAAGAAGGATAACAATAGCCCGAACAACATTCTCCAAAATGTATAGAGTGTTAACATCAAGTAAGATATTAATACAAACAAGGAAGCGTATTCTTCAGTGTTATGTGTGGTCTACTCTAATGTATGGGGCAGAGACATGGACAATCTCTAAGAAAATGTACAAACGTTTAGCAGCATTTGAGATGTGGACTTATCGAAGGATGATGAAAATATCATGGACAAAGAAGATCACCAACAAAGAAGTTCTCAGAAAAATTAAAAATAAGAAAAGCTTGTTTGCCACTATACAGACAAAGAAACTTATTTATTTTGGCCACATCATTCGTCAGAGTTCAATATACCGTACATTGTTGGAAGGGAAGGTGAATGGCAGCAGAGGGAGAGGGAGACCAAGAACATCATGGTTTACAAATATTTCACAGGGGACAGGCTTGAATTATTCACAGTCTATCAGAACAGCACAACATCGGGACAAGTGGAGAACCATTGCATCCAACCCTCGACTAGAGGATGGAACTATTGATTGATTGATTGTGGACACTTTGATTATTGTTTTTTTATGTATATACAGTATAACCCCATTAAACCAAGCTCAGTTAAACCAAACGATCAGTTAATCCAAACAAATTTCTAGGGTCCTTTCAAAATACTACCATTTATCCTATAAAAAAGATGGTGGGATCTCAGATGACCTTATAACCACATGAAAGTTTGGTTTAACTGTACCGGAAGTGGCCTGGTACCGGCCTCCCGGCGCCGAGACTCCCGGCACCGGCCCTCAAATCACTTTTTTTATGTCAAACTTTTCGGGGCGGAGGGAAAAGTTCAATGTCAGTGCAATGTAGTGGTAGCGTGCGCCCGACGTTGTGGCAACGTATGTCGACGCGTCAGAAAAAAACCCCAAAAAGGTGGCTGCAATGTGTGGCTAATGAGGCTCCCGTCCACATGGCGTGTACCTAGCATTGGCATAATGTGCTCCCAGCTCTCCGCTAGCGACCGGCCGATGTGTTGAACGATGTATGAGAGCGTTGTGCCAGCACGTGAGCGACGCTTGTCCAATGACACTCGAGCGCATTTCGGCATTGCGCCAGCATGCCATCAGCACGCGAAACGTTGGCCTAACGCATGAGTAATGCTTCCCGACGTGTGGGGGGGGGGGGCAGCCGACTCCCCCGTGCCTTGGATATAAATAATCAAATCCAAAACGGCGACAATATGTTCGCTAATGGTTGATGGGTCGTTCGCAGAATGCCCACCAACGTTAAGCGAGCGGCAGACCCACGGCCAACATGTCCAAAACAACAAGACTCGGTGGAGAAACGCCAACAGCGTGTCGGCCATACTTTATGCATACGTTAGAACAACGTCATCATATGTTGGTGGTACATTGCCGATGCGCTGATGGAACGCTCTCCATCACAGGAAAAAAAGTCAACGTATGACAACGTTAGACAACGTCAGAACAACGTTCCTCCAATGCACATCCAACGTATCTCGACATCCCCCTAATGTCACCATAACGTAGGCACCCGCATGTTGTCGTACATCGAAAGTTTTGTACATGCACAAAACTTCGCTGACGCGCGCCGCCGTATGTCGCTGAATGTCGACGTATACCAACGTGCGACTAACGTACGCGTAACGCATACTGACGTATCCCAATATAGTGCAAAAAAATCACACATGTAAATCAACGTACGTTGGCACGAAGTGTCATAATGTGACAGCACCATTAAATAATATGAATAGAAATAAAAAGTGATATCCAACAATAAAATAAATCAAATACAATAATATTTAGGTAGGTTTTTCTTAATGTTGTACCAGCAAGACAAGCCATCTTCGTGGTGATTATGCATCAAATGCATAATCACAGTGAATTATTTATTATGCATATATATATTGGTATGCAAAGAATATATCTACATGATGTACAACAGTCCCCAGAGGACCTCCCCCAGTGGCAAGTGGAAGTATATGAGTGGGCCACAGACCAGTATATACCCCCATGGTTGGCTGGAGGTTCCTCCATTGTTTGGGTTTTATGGCTATACCAACACAGTACTATCATGGGCAGTTCTGGTCTGTAGCCATGTGTTGTAACTAATGAATTATTTTCTAATATTCACTGTTAATTTACTCAATCCGGTCCCAACTAAATGTCCTAGGAATATCCGGGAAATTAGATATAAATTTTGGCTTTCTAGTGATGTATTCCAATATGAAAACATCCCAAAACTCAGTGTGCCATAACCATATTTGTGAACCTGCTAACTAATTCTATATAAAATTTGACCTTCGAAATTGAACTGGGGGTCGAATGAGGTATTTAACCACCATAGCCCAATCGAGGTAAGCTCTCCAACCTGCACAGGTGAATGTAATTACATCGTTTGGGAAATTTTACACTTTTCTAACAAATCAGCAGGATGTGACCATCAACCCCGATTGGTAACAGCATATTTGGTGGTGACATTTACAACATCACTGAGTTGAAAAAGAACTAAAAAACCAGGCTCTTTCTCAGTCAGTGTATATAAAATAAAAGTGCTTATGTATACATACTGACTATATGAGAGAGAGAGCCACCCATTTAAAAAAAGAATAAACCCTTCTATGTACTGTAGGCGCATAGCCACTCCGCATCCAACACCTTGTGTACACACTCATGTTCAGACCTTCACATGGCAGTGACATGCACAGAGCCACACACCAGCCCCATGCATGGGGCTCTGGAGTAACTCACTCACCCACCCACCCACCCATCGACCCAGGAGTAACTCCAAACAAGGGAACTCGACATTGAGGCACCCCTCTACTGCTTTGTTGTTGTTTTATGACCCAGTAATCCCTAAGTGTATATCAGAAACGGGGTTGTCTTGTGAAGTGTGCATGCCTGGTTTCTTTATAGTGCTGCTCCAATTTTTAATAAGCTACTGTTTTATTGCTTTATGACCTAGAAATGCCTAAAGCAGACAGGACATGTGCGTCACGTGTGCGGCAAGTACAAGCGGACGGCACATGGTTCTCATGTGGAAATAGCGAACACACTGGATGCGTCTGCCACGCATCTGCCAAGCACCAAATAATGCCATTTGTGGTACACACATAACCCACTGTGTGGTACACACACATAACACACTGTGTGGTACACACATAACACACTGCGTGGTACATGCACATAACACACTGTGTGGTACACACAGATAACACACTGTGTGTTACACACATAACACGCTGTGTGTTACACACATAACACACTATGTGGTACACACACATAACACACTGTGTGTTACACACATAACATGCTGTGTGGTACACACATAACACACTGTGTGGTACACACACATAACACACCGTCTGTTACACACACATAACATGTTGTGTGGTACACACACATAACAAGCTGTGTGGTACACACACATAACACACTGTTTGGTACACACACATAACATGCTGTGTGTTACACACATAACACGCTGTGTGTTACACACACATAACACACTGTGTGGTAGACACACATAACACACTGTGTGATACACACACATAACACACTGTGTGGTCCACAGACATAACACGCTATGTGGTACATGTTATGTATTGTACGCGGCTTGGGCGCCGGGTAGCAGTGAGCAATGCGAGGGACCAGTGTAGTAGCGGTTGATCTAAATACACCATTGAGTAACTAGACATCGACGCATGCAGTTGTGTTACACTCATTCACATCACATGGTGTAGGGGCGGAACCTTAGATGGGCATGTCTCTACCAGGATTGAAACCGCCCGGGCCATTGGACCTGGAGGACAACCTTTCCGCAAACTGGAAGACATGGATCAATGCTTTCAATATATACGCTACTGCAGCAGGAGTACAGAGCAGGAGCGAGAAGGTTCAGTGCTGCGTGTTTTTGCACATTGCCGGTGCAGAGGTGCAGAAGGTGCATCAAGCCATGAGGTTTGCTGCCGGCAAGCTGAGATCGTTGAAGGAGGCGAGGGGAAGACGAACATCACCATGACCCACTACAAGTTTAACACCTACAATCAAGATCAGGAGAGCATGGACGCATATGTACGGGAGCTCAGACATCACGTTGGGCAGTGTGAGTACGGCGAGCTGGAGGAGTCATTGTTGTGTGATCGGCTCGTCAGCGGAATCAAATGTGACAAGCTCAGGGATCGTCTGCTCCAGACGCCTAAACTGACTTTGCAGGTGTGTGAGGAGATGTGCCGAATGAGTGAACATCATACTAAGCAGCTCACCGGTGGTACTGCTGAATACACATTGGATTCATTGCGGCAACGTGAGCCAAACCGACAGGCAGCATGGGCGGCAGGTTCGCAGCGGAGGAAAGACATTCGGCCAACGGCAAGTTTGACCCATGATCAGCATAGCTGGTATGGTGGTACGCAGCCAAAATGTGGTTGGTGTGGATATTTGCATCGTCGAAACCGGGATGCATGTCCAGCCAAAGGTAAGGCATGTGACATGTGTAGTGAAGTTGGGCACTTTGCGAAAGTGTGTCGAAGCAAATCAGCAGCAGTCAATGAGATTGCGCTTGACGACGATGATGCAGTGATCGATGGCAGGACAAGCAGTCGGAGACGGGTCTGTTCGTAGGAGCGGTGTCTACAGACCATGATGGCGACACCGATTTGTGGTATGCTACCATACTGGTGGAGGGGTTTGATGTGCATTTCAAACTCGACACAGGATCCGAGACCAACATCATCCCGATGGAGGTGTTCCAGTGCATGATGACTACGGAAATGACTAAACTTCACTGCCGGCTGGTGACATATTCTGGGCAACGGATCAAACTGCTGGGCGAGATGAATCTACAGGGGCGGAGCCAGTGGTTGCGATTCCAGGTCATGGAAAATGGATGTCCCATCCTGGGAAAGGAAGCTTGCGTGAGGATGCGCATCCTTTCCCACATTGACAGTGTGTAGAAGGAGGGAACTGACAGCAAGAGGGACAGTGGCGACAGTGATGCTACGAAAATGGTAAATACATTTCATGACGTGTTTAATGGTTTGGGGACTATTAAAGTGGAGGCAAAAAGTCATGTAGATAGCACTGTGCAGCTGGTGGTAGATCCTCCTAGATGAGTCCCTCACGCTATAGAGGGTAAAGTATGCAGTGAGCTCGATAGAATGCTTGAGCTAGGTGTAATTGTTGAGGAAACTGTACCAACTCCATGGGTAAACTCAATCAGGATAGTCAAGAAGAAAGACAAGATCTGCATTTGTTTAGATCCAACAAAACTAAATAAAGCAATCAAGCGAGGGCCGTCCCCTACTAGAACTATTGAGGAAGTAGTTGCCTAGTTAGAAGGGGCTAAGCACTTTTCGGTAGTAGATACAAAAAGCGGTTACTGGCAAATTCAACTCGATACTGAGAGTTTGAAGTTATGTACCTTTAATACGCCATGGGGTCGGCTCAGATATACAAGGTTGCCATTTAGAATAAAAACTGCTGGTGATATATTTATCTATGAGATGAACAGAATTCTGCATGACCTGAAAAGTGTAAATGTGATAACTGACGATATTCTGGAGTATGGTAACTCACTGCATGAACATAATGAAAATTTGAAGGCAGTTCTGGAACGAGCAAGTCAGGTAAATTTGCGCTTAAACCCGGCTAAATCGAGCATATGTAAGCAGAGCGTTGAGTATGTAGGTCCTGTAATTTCCGAGAAAGGCATAACCCCTAACAAGGAGAGAGTACAAGCCATAACTGACATGCCCACACTCGCAAACAAGCAATCGGTACAACAGTTTCTGGGAATGATCGCGTATGTAGCAAAATTTCTTCCCAATCTGGCGGAAATCACTAAACCTTTACGCATATTAATGAACAAGGAGACGGCTTGGCATTGGGAGTCAGAGCAAATAAAAGCATTTGAGAAATTGAAAAAGATGATCACTCAGGCTCCAGTTCTCCATTTCTATGACATTCGGAAAGTAGTAACTCTGCAAGTAGATGTGTCCAAGTCATGTCTTGGGGCGGCTTTGATGCAGGAAGGTCATCCAATTGCCATGGCTTCTAAAGCTCTGGATGATATGCAAAGCAGCTATGCGGTCATTGAGAAGCAATATGCTTCAGATGCACACAATTTCACAATTACATTTTCGGCAAGAAAGCACCTGTTGAAACTGATCATAAGCCCTTGGTAGCAATTGTAGATAAACCTCTCCATCAGCTGTCCGCCCACATGCAACGCATGCAAATGCATCTACAAAATTATGACGTAGAATTGGTAAATGTCAAAGGATCTAATATGTATGTTGCAGATGCCCTCTCCAGGGACCACAGCCCCATGACCGAGCCAGGCGACCTGTTTGACAAAGAAATAAGCATTGCAGTGGTAGGGGTCATTCAAAGTTGTATGTAGCGGATCAAGTCTGAAACATTACAGGACTCTGAGGTAATGGCAGTGGCAAATATGGTCAAGAATGGGTGGCCAGATGACAAGCATGTGGTGCCGGCAGAGGTGTCACCATATTATGCATTCCGGCATGACATAACAAGGCAGCGAGATGTATTACTGAAAGGTGATAGGATAATCAATGCGAAAATGCGAAAATCAGTGCTTAACAAACTACACGAGACACATCAAGGTGATGTGACACATCAAGGTATCATTAAGAGTAAAAGATTAGCGAGAGAACATGTATTCTGGCCTGGGATGCAGACTCAATTGGAGGATTTAATTCAGAAGGTGTAGTTTGTGCCACCAGTACAGAAACAAACAGCACAGAGAACCATTGCAACCCCATGAGATACCATGCATTCCATTTAATAAGGTGGGGGCCGACTTATTCCAGATAGGGGACCAACATTACTTAATACTAGTTGATTTCTTTTCAAAGTATTCAGAAATAGTAGAGTTGCAAAGTATGACAAGTAAGGCGGTTGTGATGGCAATGAAACAAACTTTCGAGAGACATGGGATTCCCACAGTGGTAGTATCTGATAATGGGCCACAATTTGCGAGTGCAGAATACAAGGAATTTGCGGCAGAATATGAATTCCAGATAATGTTCTCCAGCCCCGCATTATCCGCAAAGCAATGGGCAAGCGGAGAGACACATTCAGACTGTGAAAACAATGATAAAGAAGGCCATGAAAGAGTCGAAAGATTATAATCTAGCATTACTGAATTTTCGCAACACTCCAGTGATAGGTTTAGATGCTTCACCTGCTCAGTTGTACTAAACTAGCGCCAAGTTTAATGTGTTGTAACGTAAGTTACGCCAGTAATTAAGTTACTAAATACTGTTTGATTACAGACATGTTGTTAATGGTATTGACACCGTAGTAGCATTGCTATAGTGAAGTAAATTGACACTTGTTGCTTACCGAATGCTACGGAGCATTTCTGGTGGATTAAGTAAACAAAGTGGATGCTTTGCTGTAACATGGTACCATGTACTAATGTAAGTTGTTATTCTACCGCGACATAGAGCGAAAAAAGTTCACCTGTGGTGACTGGATGTCATACTAACAAATAACAATTTAATTTATTCTCCATTGACTTTTCTATTTATCTAAGTTAATTCTTAGTACGCCTACGTATTACGGGGTGAGACGTAAAGCAGGTGTTACTCGATGGTTTGAGTTTAAACTGTTTAGCTACTAAATAGAACTAAATTTCGTCACACTAATGACTGAAATGTTATGTTCGCATGAAGTAATACTCTAGCACTTTCACTAAGACTTTGTGGATGTTATATTTTTGGAAGTGGTAGATCTTGCATATGTAAGAATTGACATTATTAAAGCGGATTAATGGCAAATAACCAAAGATGTTATTTACTTTGTTTTCGGACACCCATTGGATTTGCATTAACTTTTCTTAGTACAAAAATCATTATTCATTGGGCGTGAAAAACCTAAAAACGCTTAAAATAGCACATTGACTTTGCATTACCGTATTGATTCTATTAAATTCTCGCAGGCTAAAATTCTATTCTACTATGAATATAGAGCGATTCTATTCGACGAGCGTAATCTTTTCGCGAGTATACGGTAAGGCCGATAAGAGATCTAAGGCACGAGCCGGGAGTCTATGTCTTATCAGGTGTCAACAGCGACATGCATGAAACGATAAAACAAATTTATTTGGCGAGTATGAAGCAGTAGTTACAGATAATTCACTGACGCGTGAAGCGTAATTAGACATAACATGATTAACATGAACGATTTGTCTCAAAATGTCGCTAATCTTTGTGGTGGTTGATGGGGTTAGGCGGAAGCATTTCGTCATTGACTGGAACTTTGGTAAAGTCCATGTTTTATGTTTTTGTGCTAATAAATGCATAACTGAATAACTATGCTGCTTAGAAGCATGAACTAACTTAGTTAAGACATCTAAAATATATATTCTATGTTATTATGTGTATTACAATACATATAAATTGATATAAC
Source organism: Branchipolynoe longqiensis (assembly GCA_030323885.1). Classification (NCBI taxonomy): domain Eukaryota; kingdom Metazoa; phylum Annelida; class Polychaeta; order Phyllodocida; family Polynoidae; genus Branchipolynoe; species Branchipolynoe longqiensis. Next base: position 86,539,442 of record CM059193.1, on the reverse strand, counting down.
ATTATGAAATGAGACAGTTAAATTAACTTTTAAAACATTTTTTATTTTCTTGTAAGAAATTTATTCTATATCTTCATATTACTTAATAATGTGGTATATATTATAAAAAAGTAATTATTTGTTTAAAAATAAAAATAAATGATGTTCTTGATTGTGATTCATATGGATGAAAAACCTAAACAGAAAGTTGATACTGGTAAACTACAATTTGATATAAATTACTTTCTGATCCATATGTTCCAGGCTGATAAATCTTCAGAGAAATCGGAGTAACTGAGTTACTATACAATGAAGGGAAGTAACTGGTAGTAATAATGATTTTCTGACTCCATGTTCAGGACAGATCGTTGGATTAACTTCAATTGTGAAATTGAACATATATATACTCTTGTGGAAGTTCTATTCTATATTAAACGTTCAACAATATTCCGCTAAGCAAAAACATTAGTTGAACGTCGGGAGATTTTAAGTAATGTCTGACGTGAAGATCTTTTTCATTCTGATCGAGTGATCTGCAAGATTCTTCCAATTTTTTTCCTATCCTATTGTTTGCTGAGCGAGACATGATTTGCTTTCTACTACTTATCAAGTGGAGAAGATACCTGGTGAGGCAACAGAAATGCCTAGGGTATTGAATGAACTAAATTATTTTGACAAAAGCGACTGTTCGTTGGGAGGTCAGCTAAAATAATTATAGGGATTTCACAATTTTTTTATAAATATGTTATGTTAACTTTACAAGAGCAAGATGATCAGATCTGAAGCTATGAGTTGAACTGATATATATATTTTTTTGATATGATCTTCAAACATTTGTTTTTGTCAAAATGATCAGTATTTTTTATTTGAACTGGGCACAGTTGATCTTAAAAACATGATTATTGTTTTTTATCATGTACTTATTGAATTATCTAGAGGGATACTAGGCATACTTGGACCTATGATTATCATTATGTATGATGATTCACATATCTGGCTTGAGGAAGTGTAATTGATTTTCAGCAGGCTACACAGCGAAGGGAAGTAACTGATGGTAGTAAGACGACAACTCTGAACTATTGTGGAATGACTTTCTGATCACTAAAAATGGCATGAACTAATTACTCTGTAACTCCATTACAGTACAGATAGATGCATTTACGTTCATTTGTTATTTTGAAATCAGTAGGACTGAAGAGTTAAATATATTTTTTGATATGTTTCTTTAACTTGAGGAAGTGTGACTGTAACTCAGCAGGGCTGAAGAGTAAATTAACATATATATTTTTTTGAGATCATAAGCAACTTTTTGCAATATATCATACTATTATTATTAATTGGTTTCAAGGTTATTATTGCCGGAAGTGATAGTGAGGATAAGCTCTCACTACCTATAAAGTACTTTCTCATGGCATGCGTATCAAACAGCCTCTGATAACCAAGTCCAACTCCCGGCCTTCACGAGGCGAAACTGTTTCTACTGACGGGAGAAGGGGCAAAGGCGGATCTCTGGCGCCTAAAAACCAGATTCATTTGTAAATTTGTATAAATGTTGAGTGTGCATGTGTTCATATTTATTCATTTGAAAGTCATTGACAGATGAGGTGTTAAATGTTGCATGTGTTCAGAGTTATTCATTGAAATTCATTGACATATGATAGATTAAATATTGCATGGTTCATAGTAAATTCATTTGAAACTAAATAATATAATGTAGAATGTTATCATAATTGTCATTAAATGTCATAGTCAGAGGTTGAGAAATGGTTCATTTATAATGCATGAGTATAGTTGAATGTTATCATTTACTGCATGGAGATGTATTCATTGAAATTCATGAAGGTACATTATTCACATTATTGTCATGAGATGTATTTCATATTGAAATTAGCCTAGACATAGGGTTGTCCATAAAGGGTATTCATTTGAAAAATCATGTACATATGGGATGTTGAATGTTGCATGAAAGATTCGTTGAAAATTCATGGAATGAGTGGTGAATGTTATCATGTATTACATTATTAATTTGTTCCATTGACATTGACATATGATTGAGCATTACATATATTATCAAATATTAACTAGCTAAAACTATCATTGACATTAATTGTGTTATAGGGAGATATTGATGATCTTTTGATACTAGAGATATCTATCATTGACATTATTCATGTTATGGGGACATATTAATGATCTTTTGATACTAGAGATATTTATCATTAACATTATTCATGTTATGGGGACATATTAATGATTTTGATACTGTAGAGTTATATTATTGACATTATTCATGTTACAGGAACATATTAATGATCATTACTTTACAAAATGGCATTATATAATCTATAGGGTTATAGATTTAAATTTAACTTTAAAAATACTTGGAAAATATTATTATTCTAAAATAATTTTATTGAAAATAAACATAATAATTTATATATTACATCAATAATTTCTGTGTAAGAAGAAGTCATTGGGTGCCTTCTACGAAGACTACAAGATCACAAGACCTGAAACATTGAGATCACATCAGTAAGAACAATGGACAATGCTCAGTGCATGAGGAATATGCTGATGGTCACTATGTTCGCAATAAGGTTCACGAGGAACTTTAGCATAGGTGACTGAATCAATGATTTCACTTCAGCAGTGCGATGGACAATGCTGAGTTCAAGGAGAACTAGCGCATATGCTGATGGTCATTGGATTGTGTTAGCGATATCAAGAACGAAGACTGGCGAGTTCACGAGGAACTAACGCAGAGACACTTATATTCAATACAAATTCGCCGTTTCGCCGGAGAAATGCCTTAACATCAAAAATTGACGTCAACAAAAAAAGAACATTCTAATACTACTACAGTATGGTTAAACTTGAGCGAGAGCATGTAAATCCATTATTATTTAATAATATAGATAAGTATTATGGTTTTGAAGTTCAAAAAGAACCACTGTCATTGCTTTGTTTACATTATGCTGCCGAGTTAACGCTGTCGTATATGAATTTCTATTGCCGCGATTATATTTGTTAATACTGATATTTGATGCTTTATCTTTGCACAGGAGGTACAAACAGACATATCAATTCATCTTTTGCCATTTTTTCGACACAAAATGACTTAAAATTGGTGAAATCGAAGATTTTGGTCTTGATTTGCAAGAAAATAGTTCCTGAAACTAGGTCATCGATTCAAACCGCTTAGGCCTTGTTTTCTCATTGGGTTGAGTTCCGTAATGTTAATCCTATGAAGACCTGTCGAGCAACCACGCGTCTACCATCGACGTCCCAGGTTTCTTCGAGTTTGACAGTCGGTAAAACAAAAAGCCTTGTACAAGCGTATCAATGGGGACTAATTGACAGCAGATACCAATTCCGATTAAGCACTAATGTAAGATCGATGCTAAGTGACTGGAGTGTGCCTTGGAATCGTTGCAAAACGACCTCTAAACCATCACAAAACTAAAAAATGCTCGGAATAAGCTAAAAATGATGGCAAATGAATCAGATGCTTCTTAAGACATCATACAAAATATCAGAAGAATGATATAATATTCAAAACATGATAAAAATTAAGATTATAAAAATAAAATAACAAAATTTATTTTTTATTCAAAATCTTTTTTCTCTCTCCAAGTCATATATACCTTATCCATTAACGTGACTACTTAGACTCAATTTATTATTATGGTTGATAGAAGATATTTAAAGGTGAGATAACTACAACGTAGTACTGTGCACTTCTTTCTACGCTGCTGGGCAGGTGGTAAGAAGTGGAGGTGCGGAGTACGTTGTACAATTTTCCGATCTAATGGCATGAGGATCTATGTGAAATTACTATAATAAATTGCAAACTTGTCTATATAATGATAAATGGTATTATATAAAATCCAAAGGCATATGAGGGATATGTGGAGTTGGTAAACTATTACTCATTAGGTATAGAAATTGTATAGTAAAATAGACTTTGGAGGAGTGTCACTTCCTAGAATAGTCTTTGGAAGAGTCACCTCACATACCCCTTCCCCCCATGGTGTTATTTATGGATCATGGGCCACCACAAGGCACTGTAGCCAGCATAACAAGGCCTTGGATACAGCAGATTGAACTCTGATTGGTGGATTGAACCATGTGACCACTGCCATCTTGGATTCTAGAAAACCTATATAAAGTAATAAATGAAGGAGTCTCACTCTCCTACTTTCACTCTTCACCTACTTTCCTTCATTACCTGTATTGATTTCCCTTGGCTTGTCCACACCACCCACACCACCAGCCGGTGACTTTACAAGGTGGTGGTCCCTCCTGGTTTACATAGTGAAATGATTGAGGCGTTGCATGAAACTCATTTAGGGGTGACTAAGTCCAAGCAACTGGCACGGGATTGTATGTTTTGGCCAAACATGAATAAACAAATTGAGGATAGAGTCAATCGGTGTGACACTTGTCAAAACAACCGAAAGAGTTTGCATAACGACCCGTTAATAAACCACCCGATTGCCTGTCAGCCTTATGAAAAAGTAGGTGCGGATTTGTTTGAGTTGGATCATAATAATTATCTGATCACGGTAGATTATTATACAAAGAATCCAGAGGTGACACTGTTGAGGGATACATTGTCTGCCACAGTCATTGAGGCGATGAAAGATAATTTTGCTAGACATGGTATTCCGAATCAGGTTGTTTCGGACAACGGTCCGCAGTTTAAGAGCCACGAGTACAGAGAATTTGCACAACATTACAGGTTTAAGGCTGTGTATTCCAGTCCGCAGTATCCCCGTAGCAACGGCCAAGTAGTGAGGTTTGTGCAGACAGTGAAGGACATATTGAAGAAGTGTGCAAAGACAAATTCAGATTTTCAGTTAGCTTTGTCACCTATAGGAACACTCCGTTGCCAGTCTTGAATGCATCCCCAGCTCAATTGCTCATGAGCAGGCGGCTGAGGGCGCGGTTGCTGATGTCGGAAGATATTTTGGTACCCGAGACACAAAATTCAAAAAGGAGTCAGACAGTGAAAAGGCAGCACAGTCAGAAAGTTTTCCATGATAAAAAGTGTGGCAAGGGTCATAAGCCTATGAGAACTGGCGACAAGGTTAAGTACAAGAATAGTGTAGGGGAGTGGAAGAAAGGGATTATTTTGGGACGCACAGGCATGTCAGGATGGGAGTATCAAATTCTGAACGAGTCGGGGAATATGTTGTACAGAAATCGGGTGCAGGTTATCAGGGTGCCTGAAGGAAGGCAACCCGAGCCGGTCGGGCAGACGCAAAGTGTGTGAGCGTCGCAGCCAGAGGTCAATGGTGGATCTGGTGTAAGTAGGTCAGGTAGACTGATTAGGCCGGTGAGTAGGTTAGACCTATAGTGAGGGAGTGTGTGTGAATGTATACACACGAACACATGTGCATGTTAGAGTTAAGTTTCAGTTTCAGGTGCATTTACTCTGTGTTGGACTATAGTGCCAGTATGGCATGTGGAGGCTAAGCAGCCGGACAGTTCAAAGGACTTCAGTGCCATAGTGTGCTCCGACACTCGCTAAACCTGTGGTTTAAGTTAAGTGCTTGTATATTTTATTGTATTACTGTATGATGAACGAGTAAACCTGGTATGTTTTATGGGGATTTTTAAACATTTCATGTCTCAGAAATACTTTGAGGGGGGGATGTGATATATGCGTAATAGACGTCTAGACGTCTAGATCTCTAGATGTGTAGACACGTCTGTAATATATGCAAATGAGATGACATCATGGACAAGTTTGGCCGGCTATGGTTTGAGCACTGGTGGGGAATAAAGTCATTCAGTATCCAGAAGTCAAAGTGTTCAGACGTTGTACTTTCACAGGTAGTATTAGTAGTGGTATAGCTCGGCGCATAGGGAGAGATTTCTGTTTACTCTTATTTGTCTCGAGTGGTCAATCAGTTGTGTAAAAAACCCGCACATACACATACAAATCGCTCTCTCAGACTCATTATTTAGACAGTGCTCCCCCTTTTGGATCAAAAAAAGACAAAAGAAAGACTGCGTGGCTATGAATTTGAGTTCTAACTATTTAGAAATAGCATATAAGCTCTTAGATTTATTGGCCGAAATCTGTGTTGGTACTGTGATATATGCGTAATAGACGTCTAGACCTGTGGGTAATGTATGTTAACGATATGCAGAGTTGGGGACAAAGAGATATGCAAATGAGATGACGTCATGGAAAGTTTAGCCGGCGGGTCAAGCGTGCCCTACGCCGTGAATAAACCATTCAGTATCCAGAACTCGAAGTGTTCAGACGTTGTACTTTCACAGGTACTACCAGCCCCGACACAGAGAGTAGAAATGAGACCAATAGTGACATTGCTGCTGTTGCTCATATCAACAGTGTTCCGACTGTGGGTTCGATTGGAGGTGAGTTTAACCAGTCCAACTATATTATTAACAGTGGTGGGTATAGTGTGAGTGTTAGCAATGCTACACCAGTTCGATGTGTTGTAAGTGCCAATCAGACCACATCCGTTATATGTGGGGGTAAGGGAGGTTTCATTTGGGAACTTATCCCAGCTGTAGATAGTAATTTTTTCATGGTGAGTTACCGCGAGTGTATAAGTTCCTGCTTGAGTGCTTGAGTGTGTGAGTCATTCAGAAGGGCCTTCACTTTTGGTTGGTATGAGGCGACAAGTTGGTTGTATTAAAAAATAACAACTGAAGTCGAGACTCTTGATATGTCATTGGCCGTGTACCAGAAACATGGAGCGCAGTGATACATAAATAAAACGCGGTTCACGGTTCGATCTGTGAAAGCCCTTTTGTTGGCACAGAATGCAGCAACCCTGGGACGTTAAAAAAAGATTGGGTGTTTGTGTACGGGTAGAGATCTGAGTGTGGTATTACCACACTCGGTCTGTTTCACCTGTCTCCAAACACACTTTGCTCTCTGTGCAAACTGGCTTAACAACCTAGCTATGTATTTCTCTCTTCAAGTCTTTTATGACAACGATTTCGCAGGTGTTGTCAGCACTTCTAAAAATTCAGGCCGAGATGTTTAAAACAAATTTAATTTAAGTTATATAATATTTAACCACACACCAAACAAAACTGAAAAATTCCATCTCCCGATGACCCCACTCTGCTGCCAAATGTGTTGTAAACCGAGCAATGGCGAAGTGTTTCTGTGCAAGTTGTGTATGCAAAAGCTCGATGGTACTGTTTTGTGAGAACACACACTGTTTAATTAAGACCTGCTTTTTTTTCACCCTACTGCTTTTTTCGCCCGAATATCTGCTTAGCAACAAAATGTATATAAAAACAAATCAGATAGGTTAACTCGAATAAAAAGAATATTTAAAAAAAATAGAAATACTCTTGTGTTTTTTCAACTTAAAAAAGGAATATACAAAGGACATAGACACATAGCATCTAACCACAGTGTGTCTTTGTTTCTTGCATGAGAATGAAGGATCGCGGCCTCAAAAATGAACTCGTGGAGCATTTTGACCCACTTCGAAGTGGGGAAACCCATTTAGTGTCTCAACTACTGCACAATGTAAATGAACTGGTAAAACCGCTCGTTAAACAGATCACCTACTGCTATGGACAGTGGCAGCCAATGTACGAAATAATGCCCGACACTGTCACATCCACAAAGGCCTACCATCACGCAAGACACTTTTGGAGAGCAAGTGGGATGTCACCGAGCACGCATTGTTAGTTGTGGACGATTTGTTAGACCCTGAGGATAGTGCCCTAGTCAAAGACTTGTTCATAAAAGGCTCACATCACCGGAATATGACTGTTGTGTTTGTGTCACAAAACCTATTCCTACATGACAAGAACTTTAGGATGCTCAGTATAAATGCACACTATCTTGTCATATTCAAAAACCCTAGAGACATGAGTCAAATACAGGCCCTGTCATGACAGGCGTTTCCAAATAGACCCAAGTTCCTGACGAATGTATATGAGCCTGTCTCAAAAGGTGCTAACTCTTAATTTGTTTGTCCATTGTAACCATTGACACAAAACAACGCAGAAACGTTTACACTGAAAACACAAGGACATTTGCTTCAAATCAATATGTATTCTATTGGGATTATGAAACACCATGTAAAAAACAAATCAGTTTATTCTGAGCAAATGCATAAGTAGATAGTGTGTTCATCGTTACTATGGACAAAGTTTTGTCTCATATTGCTTAGCACCTTTTGAGACAGTCTCATATAACAAAGAAACACGTCCCAGTCATACTTATCTACTACTAGACTTTAAACAAAGCACACCAGACTGATTCTGTGTTCGTAATTCTATAACAACCCTGTGGAACAGTTGTTTTTTTTCACCCGTGTGAGTTGAAAACACAATGCACAGCACACGACTCCTTCAACTTACCTACTTTACAACACCTGACAAAATGCAGCTCAGCTCAGTGCCAAAGGTTATTCACATCGATGAACACGGATGTGGTTCATGTAGTGGGACAAATATGTAACAACCTCATGAATTGCAATTTCGAAATAAAAGACCCATGCACCTTGAAGTGACTCACCAAATACAAACGTGAAATGGTGCACTTCACAAAATCAAAGACTTCGCTGCGAAAATAATCTTGGTTTTCGAACAGCGAGGAGGTTTCATACCAGCATTACTGGCTGCGGCGATGCCTACTATAACTACCCTAATTTCCGCTATGCATCAGTTCTCTCACCACGAGCAGCATGTCGTACACACGAATGGTGCTATTCCACCCCACACTCGTGGAAGCTACAACAACGGTGACACCACAGCCAACACCCACGCCAGCGTCTGAGAAGTATTTTGAATCACAGTTGACAAAACAGTGCTTGGATCTTCAAGCGGGTTTGCTTGAAGTGTTGACTAAATTACACAAAACTATGGTTGAAAAACAGTATGATGTACAGATCAAAGGTTCTTATGGCCAAAAGCGGTAAAACGGCGGGTTCCGCAGTTGTTATCGAAACTATACAAACAACCGTACCAGTCGACATTGGTGAGTTTGAAACGAAGAGTGATGACTACGACCCTCACAAGGATGTTGACGAATACAGCACCGACACAGCTATCTACACAACGCCTGTGGAAAAAGTGGTCAAACTGGTTTTAGACGTTGACGATGCTGGGGGTGTTGTCACACACGTCGAGTTTGACAAACTACAGACACGGCTGAATTAGGAAATCCCACTATCCTATAGGTGTGATGCAAATAAACTGTACAAACTCATCGCACAACGCACACGTAACAGCCCCATAAACTGGAACGCGGACGGTGCAGTTACTCTGGGTGGGTTTCGCATCCCAGGTGCGGACATTGTTTCATTGATAGGTGCCTTGGTACGACAACCATCGCTTTCCAAAAAAAGAGCGACGTCATAACCCAAAGGGTTGGCTGAGTTTCATCGAGCGCTTGTTCGAATCAATCCAAGTCTATGCTACGTATTAGATAAGGCGACACACCCACATCCTTGGGTCGCTCAGACTGTGGCCAGCGAAGTAATTAAGCCCCATGGCACACCTAAACAGGCCGGTCGAGGGCATCAAAGCCAACATACGTTCAAATGGACTACACATCTATGAGGAACCGGGTGTGGAAGTCGTTTACGACACCAGCCAACATCACGAGTTTCACAAGCGTTCGCTCTATACCAAGGGATCATTTTTTTTAAACCGACAGTGCTAAAGTCTAAACCGCTTTGGAGGGTCTCGACAGTTACACCAGAAACAAAACCTACAACAGACGGTTCCCATGTCGAAAAACACAAACATGGGGAATCGACAAACAATGGCAGGTGGACTTGATAGACATGCAAAACATGAGTAAACACAATGACAGTGTGAAATACATCCTGGTTGGTGTGGACGTCTTCTCATGCTATGCCTTCGCACAACCCGTTTAAACAAAATCGGCTGCTAACGTGCTAGATGCATTCTAGCGAATGACCGAAAGTTGACAACTGCGCTACATACAGTCGGACAAAGGCGTTGAGTTCACCAACAACCTGTTGCAAACACACTTAAGAAACGAAGGGATCTCGTTTTTCACTAGTGAAAACGACGATATAAAGTGTGCCATTGTTGAACGCCTGAATGGAACACTACAATGAAAGTTGTGGTGATACTTCACAGAGAATAACATAATCCAATTCATAGATGTCTTGAGTGATATTGTACACTCGTACAACAACACATACCACAGTGTTTTGGGGTGCACACCAATTGCTGTGAACGGAGAAAATGCTGAGTTGCTTTTCTATAGACTCTCTGAACGACTACCGAAAGTGAGGGGTGGTCGGGTGTTAAAACTGACACCCACAGGAACGAATTACAAACCAGGTGACAATGTCCGCATTCACCAAACACGAAAAACCTTTAACAGGGGTTACAAACCCAACTGTACTCAATAGATCTTCGCCATACATGGCGTGAAGCCACTGGGTTACAAACTACACAACGCACTGGGGGAACGGATAAAAGGTGTGTTTTATGAAGCGGAGCTCCAAAAGGTGTACCCCAAAGCTCGGAGCCGGTACACAGTCGAGCGCGTCATGAAGTATTGAGGTCGAGGGAAACCACATGAGGCACTAGTCAAGTGGCAGGGCTACGGTGATAAATTCAACAGTTGGGAACCGACGCGAAACATAAAGAAATGGTGTTCACACTAACCGTCCCCAGTAACAGTTCCATGGCCTACTACCCAAACAACACACTGGCCACTTTCCCAACACATCTCCCAAAACAGTTTGTGCTCATGGAGGACTATGAGTGTGCGCTGAGCGAAATCACATTTCCGACAATATGGTACAATATGGAACATAGCGCTATCAAATTCATGAACACAAGAGACACAACACGCGAGCAGTTTGTAACCTCCCCTGTTGGTCGGGTGTTCAATAAAGCTCAGAATTGTCGTGCTGCAGCTAGACCAGGAAACTTCACCACAGCCGACATCGAAGACCATACTGATACGCCTGAGTTACCAAGACCAGACCTCAAATCCCGTACTGTTATGGGTGCCACTCTCCCTTACAGTTACAGTTTCTGTCTCAACCCATTTGTCCACATCTCCCGCACTGCGTCCATCCCACACCCGGATGCCACAGAAGGCGCTGTCACTAGCAAACCCACCGCTGTACCAATGAGCGACATACATGATGTGGAGGAGTATGCGTTTGGTGGCATGGTGGAGGCTGAGCTAAGAAACGACGAAGACAGCAAACCAAAACTGATTTCGTTAAATGCTGGCTTCTTTGCAAACATCGAATCATTTGTCTCGCATCTAAACACAAAACTAGGAGAGCTTGCACAGAAAGTAAGCGGTTATTTAGAAACAAAAACCTAAACACCAACAGTTTTCATCTATACTCAACTCTCCTTAAAAACGACAATCAATGTGCCACATGGTATGGTGTTGAAAATACCAAAACAAAAATCCAACCAACTCGGTTCATGGGAAAAAAATACTTCACAACCAAGTCATGTATGGGGTATCAAACGAGCGACATCCACGGGGGTCGGAATAACCTGTACGTGTACACAGACATCATAGAACCAGGTGTCGTCAGTGACATTGAAGCCCCGCTGCTACGAACAGTGGGTGTCGACTTCTTAAAACAGACCAAAACCACCATGCTGCAGAACCTATAATTTGACAAAATACAGATGCGTCGTTTTCGCGAAAAATAAGGTGTATTTAAGAGACTGCTTGGGTGAACAGATACCATTCGACCAACGTCTCACAGCAGTTTACCCTACTAACCATGTCAGTACACAGCAAACCACTGTATCAAGCACCGCAGGGTCAATACAGCGAATACTACAATCATTCACCATTCCGGCATGGTGCTTTGGCAGCCTTTGGTGGTTCGCAACACCAATGCTGACACAGTATCAGAAGTTTTCTCAGCGGACTGTTTTGAAGTCTCACACCTCTATTGAAAATGCTGTGTCGAGCCGATGGGAAACACCTAATCACCTCGAGTTTGGATGTTGCTTCAGATGTGTTAGATGGGCACTCACTCAAGAAAGCAGTAACCCACAGAGCGCACACAGCCGGTCGCACTCTTTTGAAATGCACGTTTGGAATCACAAGGCATCTATAAAACAAACACATGTAGGCAACCGCTGGTCAAACGACATGCAACCGCTGGGTGCAAATGATGGTGGCGGGTCACGCAAAAAGGCAGGGGATCAACATGTAAAAAGAACTGCAAACCTCAAAGGGTGAGACGAAACCCAACACGACGGCGCTTGTTCTAAAAAAAAAGATGAGCTTAGTACACCAAGCAGGTTCGGTCTGCGCTGTAGGCAAGTTGGATCTGCCCGTGCATACCACTCACACAGAAAAATGTGCTTAAAAGCCAATTCTAAACCATGTATCCGGCACAGGAAGTGACACCATCTAGCAACACTGTGCAGTTCATACTCCTGGGAAACAATGAGTATGTCGATCTGAGTGAAACATACCTGTACATCAACTATGAACTGCAAAATGCAGACAACACGGCACTCACTGTGGACACCGATGCTGCCCCCATCAACAACATACTGCACTCCTTGATCAAAGATGTGCAAGTGTTGACTGGGGGTCACAAAATCAATGCCTCGACCGACACCTACTCATACAATGCGTATATACTAGACTTATTAAACAACGATGTGAATGAGAAATGAACACTGCTAGCTGGGTGCACGATTCGATGAATGGTCGTGAAACCAACTCAGGTTGGGTTGGGCGTAGCAAGCAAGCAGCGTGCGGTTCCCAAGGTATTTACGGCTGGTTGCACATCGATCTAAGCATGCAGCCCAAACTCCTCCCTTCAGGAACGGATCTGGGACTCACACTCAAGCTACACAACCCTGATTTCTTCATGGTGTCGGCCGCCAATGTCGCTATCTAACTGAAGGTGAACAAGATCGGGACCTCGCTCACGTCCGCTGAGTGCATGTAACGCCCAACTGTCGAGTTGGCTGTGTCTGTGGGGAACAGGGAGCAGGCTGCTGGGTGTGAAAGTACGACGTCTGAACACTTTGACTTCTGGATACTGAATGCTTTATTCACCGTGCAGGGTCCTGAACCGCCGGCACCCTTTGTCTATGACATCATCTCATTTACATATCCTTTGTTCTCGACACATGCCTGGATGTCTTTTATAGTGAGTATATTCCTATATGGGTATAAATCCTCGGTTGGAGGTATTTTATTATTATTATTATATATCATTATACGCTCGGTTTTCATCCAGTTCGATGTCAGCTAGGATTCTGCCTGAGCCTATGGGGCGATGGTGGCACCGCCACCGGGGTAATCCTGGTACTTATTTCCAACTACTCTGATTCACTTGCTCAAAAAAGTAGACTTGCTTAAAAAAACTGGCAACAACAACACTACTGGCTCCCACAGTCTACTTGCTACCTGTGTGACAGCCGGAGGAAGGTCTAGGAAGGACCCTCTCTACATACAGTGAATCGACCATCATGCTACTACCTGAGTGTCGATGATTTGTGTGTCGACGCTGTGCTTGTCAGTGGAATTAAGGGAGGAAGGATCATTAGGATGACGGTATCGTTGACAAAATTTACTGTTCGACCGTTATGATCGTGCTAAGTAGCGATGTGTGTGTCGATTATCAACCTTATGTTTCGTCGATGGTTGTTTTCCTTATTATAATAAGAATAACAAAATAATAAAGCAATCCGCATTGTCGATTTCATAAATTCGACCGTCATTCGTATGGACCCAGATTTGCTATTATATGTGTGTCGACAAGCTTGTATCGATTAAATCTGTACATAAGTTAGAACCAAGAAATAATCTACATTATTTCTTAAAATCGACATGCATTAATCGACAATCGGGCCATTTTTATTTAAATTGTGTTGGATCGCCGCAAAGCAGGCCCAGGGTTCGGGTCAAAGCATTCGCCTTTGGCTGCCATAGCCCAGCGGCTAAAGCTACAACACTGAATGCAGCAATTTACGGACCTTGGTACGCTGGATCGCCACGAAGCAGGCCCAGGGTTCAGGTCAAAGCATTCGCCTTTGGCTGCCATAGCCCAGCGGCTAAAGCTACAACACTGAATGCAGCAATTTACGGACCTTGGTACACTGGATCGCCGCGAAGCAGGCCCAGGGTTCGGGTCAAAGCATTCACTTTTGGCTGCCAGAGCCCAGCGGCTAAAGCGGACTTGTAGAACATCTAATCTTATGCGATGTACTACCAAATCTAATAATCTTATGCGAATGTACTACCGATCGGCCGAAGCTTCAACCTTATTGCTCGCAGTGTGTGCAGGAACATAGCCCAGCAGCTAAAGCGCACTTGTAGAACAGCTGGCAGCTTGGAACAAGTCGAATAATCTTATGCGAATGTACTACCGATAGATGCCGAAGCTTCAACCTTATTGCTCACAGTGCGGGCTGGAACATAGGTCTTCGGTTGACGGTACATGTAGGGTTCAGGCGAGGGTCACCCGTTTGTCAACAAAAAAAGCCAGGGAAATGGCTACCTTTATGCCTAGAGCAGAACCTGAGAAGCTGCAGCCGAGTGGAACGGATGAGGCGGACGACTATGAGGCGGACGAGGATCTCACTAGAGACCTGAAGTCATTATCATTGGGCGACCAGGAGAAGGCCTTAGCGGCAGATATTGAGTGCCTGCAGCAGGAAGAGAGAGTGGCACAGCTATACTCTAAGCGTCAGGCGCTTATCTCTCGATGAACAAGGAGGACGACAGCCAAACCGGGTGCAAGAATGGTGGAGGACGTTATGCAGGAGTCAGCGGTGCAGAAGAGACATGGCGAGTGCAGGACGCTAGCAGGCCCTCAGGGACACTTGTCCTATGGCTTTACGCATTCGCGGATGCGCTGTAGGCATTCCTCGGGCGGTCGAAGTAGACAACACCGATGTTCACGGTCGTCCAGCGGAAGCGTTAGTAGAAGCACCTCTTCGAAACGCCGGAGAAGGTGTAAGTGGGCACTGAGGCGATACATTGTCATCTCGAAGACCTTAAAGAGGCTGAATGCTTGCGAACTGGTTGAGACAGCTGTACGTTGGATTTTAGACATCGATAATCTCGCCATACCTGATTACAAAGCATTTATTCAACACGTTGGATTCATTTGTAATAGGGCTAAATCAAATGAGTTCAAAGACACCGCCCAAATAGAGTACGATACCGACATAAGGACACTGGCAGAGACGATAGGTTTCGCCACTTTCGGTAGAGCCTATACCGGGGAGAGTATCTTCCACTATGGCTCATCCAATACCCATGCCAAGAAGTCTCAGTACACAAGGGAGACTTACCAGAGGAAGGGGACAACTGGGAAGCGTCCATGTTTCCGCTACAACAGGGAGGGGGAATGTGACCTGTCAGAGGAAAAATGTGGTTTTGGTCATTGGTGTGGAAAATGTTCATAAAAAAATCATGGGAAGCATAGCTGCCCAAAAAACTGATGACCAAACTACTCTTGTAGATCAGCGGATGAGGTGCCGAATGCTCCAGCTATGAGTGCCAGCACTATAGGCATTGGTGCTAAGGATATGAATGACTTATGCCAAAAGATTTTCGATAAACTCAATCGTACTAATAATAACAATTGTACTAACAATAACCTTATGTTACTACAGGACGCTAAGAAGACTTCCCCTGTTATGAATAACATAATTGTCTCAAAAGACACACCCACCTTGAATAATATTAATGTTCCAGGTAATTTGGGAGACTCTTTGGCTCTGCATAATGTTGATAATATGTCTATTAACCTGCAACCTGCTCCCTCTCTGTTCATTAACATACATAATAACGTGCCGGAGGAACGTCTTGAGGTCGAAAAAAATACCCGAAGGGTTTCAGATGATAATTGTGAAACAATGCGTTCTGAACCGGCACACTGGATTGAGCCAGAATTGGATAACGACTTACTGAATGTGACAAACATTTTCGATAAAGACGTTTATTTTTGGGTAGAATTCCGAACAGAAGCAGCTGGGACACCCATAAAATTTGATGTATCACGCGACTGCGTTGGGGGGGATTGTAATTGTAACTACAGCATCTACGACTCTCCAACTCAATTGAAACCGTGTAGGTTTTTTGTGGAATTATTCCTCAGGGGAGACGTCGACCTGGACTGGTTCTTCCTCATAAAAGGAGTTTGTTTCGGTTTCGATGTGATAAACTCTGATTGTGAGTTAGAATACTCCTCAAAATTAAAAAAATTAAAAACCCTGAACATTATAAGATAATAACCGATAAACTTTCTTCTGAAATTAACCAGAGGGATATTGAAGATAGCTAATGATAAGCCCTTATGTACGCACAATGTGTTTTGTTTCCCAAAAGATGGGGGGGGGGGTGGTAGAACTATTATAGACTGCAGCCGCCCTAAGAAAGCTTCCGTAAACCTATTTGTTGACTCTACCTGCAGGCGATTCAGCTACAACACCGTAGACGATGTTGCGGATTATCTTGAACCTGGGGATTGGATGGCAACTATTGACATTAAGGATGCCTTCCGGGCCGTCTCGATCGCCCCTAACAATAGATCAAGGCAGGGGATAATATGGGTTTTTGAGGATGACCCTAACTTACATAACAGATATGAGATTGTGCATGGGCTTATCCTCGAGCCCATATATTTTTCAAAAAATTTCGGACTTGGTTGTCCGCTGCACCGCTAGAAAAGGTATAGCGCGAGTGGTAAATTACTTAGACGACTACTGTCTCATAGAGGGGAGTAGAGAAGAGGCGTCCATCTCACAACTGAAGATTATAAGGATATTGAGAAGTCTCGGTTTCTATATCAGTTATAAAAAATTAATACCCCCCACCACGCGATTAGGTTCCTAGGCATAATGATTAACTCTGTTACACTCGAATTGACGTTCCCTAGGGATAAACTTGAAAAATTAATTAGAAAACTAGAATGTTTTTCTGATAGAAGAAAAGCTACCAGAAAAGATCTTGAAAGGCTTGGGGGGCTATTGGCTCACTGTGCCAAGGTGGTTAGAGGGGGCAGGACCTTTACTCGCCGCATATACGACCTGATGGGGTCCGTAAAAAAATCGCACTATAAAGTAAGACTAAATGCTGGATTCAGGGAGGACGCAAACTGGTGGTTACAGTTCGCAAGAGTATTTAATGGGACGGCTCAAATGCTCGGTAAATTTTCTCCAACTCATTCAGTCTACACAGACGCCTCCTGTTGGGGGTTTGGCGCATTGCACGTTCGCAGAGAAGGACTCCACTGATTTGGCAAATTATCTGCATCACCATAACTTGATGGCACCTGGATCCTTGGTAGTCACATTAACACCCTGGAAATGTGGGCAGTTTTTGCAGCGGCCAGCAAATGGGTCGACACTTAGCGTAACGCAAAGATTCTAGTTATGACGGATAATACTACTGTCCTCGCAGCCCTATGTACAGGTAGATCCAGATCCCAGCCATTAATGCCTATCTTACGAAAACTATTCTGGTATTCAGTGGAATATAATTTTACCCTATCTGCAGCCTATGTTAGAAGTTGTGATAATGTTGTCTGTGACTGCTTAAGCAGATTAAATAATGATACCAGTAACAACAGACTATTGCAGTGCTCGATAATATATGTTGTGGTCACACATTGACACACAGTTTTTCTAATTTCAGAAAACAAACTTCGGGAAGAGCAGAGGGGATTCCAGGCCACAGCCTACCCCCATAATTCCCTCATAACTAGGAAAACTCAAATTAAAAATATTTTGAGTTTATCGAAGATTTTTCAGATACTTTATTGCCTCTGCCCTGCGATGCCTCCCAAACGGCACTTTATGCCACCTGGCTAGCTAGAACCTTACAATATAGGTCCGTAATTAACTACCTAAGTGGCCTTAATAATTTGTTAAGAGAACTCTTCTGATGTAATTGATTACAAGAACTACATTCTTGCAAGTCCATTAACTTACAATATATATGAGACAACTTTGAAAATATTTTGAGAAGGCCGGTTTAGATCCAGCTGATTTTTCTTCTCATTCTCTCATAGGGGTGGTTGTACCTACTTATCTATGTGTGGGGCGACCCTCGAGGAGTTATGTACCAGAGAGGATTGGTCTTCCGACACCATTTTTTCTTACCTCAGTACTCCTTTAACTCAAAGAGTCATCAATGATATGAGGGTCGCCTCTGCTCTTGCTTGTTCAGAGGACTCCTTTGTATTGGCGCGCGTGCCAGAGGGCGCTATTGGCGATTTCTCCCGCGTCAAGAGGAAATAAAGACACTCAACCCATTGGAGTCCTCCTTGCTTCTCCTTTCTCCTCCAATAGAACCTCCATTTATAGTGAGTATATTCCTATACAGGTATAAATCCTCGGTTGGAGGTATTTTATTATTATTATTATATATCATTATACGCTCGGTTTTCATCCAGTTCGATGTCAGCTAGGATTCTGCCCAAGCCTATGGGGCGATGGTGGTGCCGCCACTGGGGTAATCCTGGTACATATTTCCAACTACTCTGATTCACTTGCTCAAAAAAAGTTTTGTATTTATTGACGATACGGCGATTTCTCCCATGTCAAGAGGAAATAAAGACACTCAACCCATTGGAGTCCTCCTTGCTTCTCCTTTCTCCTCCAATAGAACCTCGATTTATGCATATATTACATCCCCCCTCAAAGTATTTCTGAGACATGCAATGTCTCAAAATCGTCATCATCACACCAAGTTTACATGTTAAAAATACAATGCAATACAATAGTACAAGAAAATATCACGGATACTTAGCTTCAACCACAGGTTTAGCAACTGTCCAAGTGAATCCTGTCACTGATGTCCTTTGAAATGTCCAGCTGCTTAGCCTCCTATACGACATAGTGTCCAGTTTGACATAATAACAATATACGACTCACAAAGAAATAAACTTAAACTAACATGCACATGTTTTATGTGTGATTACAGCTTGCAACTGACTAACTCATAGGTCTAGCCTGTCTGCCGGTCTAATCACTCGACCTGACCTAGTTAGATTAGATGTGTTGTTTACATTTGAATGCCCTGTCAGCACACTTTGTGCCTACCCAACTAGTGCTGGCTGTCTCCCTTCTGGCGCCCTTATAATCTGAACCCTGTTTCTGTACAACATATTCCCTGACTCTTTCAAAATTTGATATTCTCTCCCCGACACCCCTGTATGCCCTGAAATTACCCCTTTCTTCCACTCCCCTGCATGGTTCTTATATTTGACGCTATCGCCAGTTCTGATTGGTGTGTGCGCTTTGCCGCATTTCTTGTCATGGAAACGTTTCTGACTTTGCTGTCGTTTCGCCGTTTGTGTTTCCTTTGGATTTTACATTTCGGGTTTTAAATTATCTTCCGCCATCAGAAACCTCCCCCTCAGCCTTCTGCTCATGAGCAGCTGAGCCGGAGATGCACTCAAGATGGGCAATGGAGTGTTCCTATAATTTAGCAAAGCTAGCTGAAAGTCTGTCTTCCTGTCTAAACATTTTTTTAACATGGTTTTGATTGTGTGCACAAATCTTTCGACTTGGGCGTTGCTTTGGGGGTACTGCAGACTCGAATATGTGGCTGTAAACCATAGTGTTTTGCAAATTCCTTATACTCGTGGCTCTTAAACTGTGGACCATTATCCGAAATCACCTGGCTCGGAATACGATGCCTAACAAAGTTATCCTTCATGGCCTCAATAACTGTGGCAGATGCCGTCTCCTTCAACCACGTTACCTCAGGATACTTGGTGTAATAATCTACAGTTATCAGGTAATTCTCATGATTTATCTCAAATAAATCCGCCCCTATTTTTTCATAAGGCTGACATGTTATCGGGTGGTTTACCAAAGGTTTGTTGTGCAAATTTTTACGGTTATTCTGGCATCTGTCACACTGACTGACTTTTTCCCCAATTTGTTTATTTATGTTAGGCCAGAACATGCAGTCATGTGCCAACTGCTTGGACTTAGTGATCCCCAAGTTTGTCTCGTGCAATGCTTCAATCATTTCACCGTGGAGCTTTGGAGGTACCACAACTCGATTGCCTTTCATAACTAAGTTGGTTTCTACCGTTAGCTCATCTTTGTATGGAATGTACTGCCTCAAACATGGAGGTGTTTGTATGCGTGTAGTGTCCCACCTACTTTCAATATGTGTTATCAACATGAACATGGATATAACATTTTCATACTCTCAGACAATTTTACTTAACAGACTGGATGATTGCATGTCCACTGCAGCAACGCTGAGTGTGTCGTCAAATATGTCAGCATGACCTACATTGGCACTGTGTGCTCAGGACAACGTGTCTGCAAAGAACATTAGAGAACCCTTAACATGACACAACTGGACGTTGTAATTCTGCAAATGCATTCGCATTCTTTGCATTCGTGCCGACAGTTTATGTATCGGTTTCTGCATTATCGCCACCAATGGTTTGTGGTCCGTTTGAATTTGAACTTCCTTGCCAAAGATATAGTCATGAAACCTCTGGCATACGAAACATATGGCGAGCATTTCTTTCTCAATAGTGGCATACCCACACTGCGCTGAGTCGAGCGCATGAGATGCAAGTGTGATTGGTTTCTTTTCCTGCATTAACACAGCCCCTAGCCCGACTGACAACCGTCTACCTGAATAACAATGGGTTTCTCAACATTATAGTATGCTAAAACGGGAGCAGTTCTCAACTTTTCTTTGAGTTTGTCATATGGAACTTGTTGTTCGCTCTGCCAGTACCACCCTACATCCTTCGCGATGAGCATGCACAGTGGTTTGGTGATCTCGGACATGTTTGGTATGAACTTGTGCACATATCCAACCATGCCCAGGAACCTCTGCATGCCTTGTTTGTCACGCTGCTCTGGCATGTCTACGATCACCTGTATTCTGTCTGGATCTGGCTTCACGCCTTGTTGGGTAAGCTGATGACCTACATATGAAATCCTGTGCTTGCGGGTCCCCGCATTATGTATATGCGGGCGTTAGAAAGCTATTGATGGCCGATCCCTTTAGGCGTTACAAGTAGGTTATGGTTACTTTCATTATGTTCGCTCATGTTATTAGCTGTACTGCTCAACAAGGCTAAACTGCCCTAATATCTTGCATAAGGTGTAATATCCTGTAAAAGGCATAATATCCTGCATAAGGCATATGATTCAAAGTTCCCCCTTTTCATATCTGTATTAGATAAATTACATGCTACAGCTTACCCCATAGTAGATATGACACACGACACAACACACGATCCAAGTTCTGCACCAGTAGAAGTGTAGATAGATAAGAGCTGATTGCTTAGTTTTATTCACTTATATATTGTTTTCAGATACATACAACAGTGGATGTAAGAGACCTTCTCATTGGCTATTACACTCATGCACACCAGTCACTCCTCTCCCACATGATCTCTCCCTAACATAGTTCACCATTGACTGCTTTAAGGACTCACCCCCCTCCCACCCAGCTCTGGCCACCATCTAACCATCATGGGATTACCTAACATGACAGATACAGTGTGGCTGGGTGAGATAAGGGGGAGGGATTCTGCTTAAAGGGGCACTGCTTCCCTCCCCCAGAGTGAGCATTATAAAGGGAGTACTGTTTCTTATTTAGCCATCTCGATACTATTATATACTTAATCAGAGAATACTTAATTGGCAAATTGCCTCCCAGGCTTTCTGGCCATCAAGGAACGCCAAGAGCGAAAGCTCTTGGATTTTTCCTCCGATGGCGAGGAGCACTACAACTCCCCATTCAGTAGGGGTGAGTTGAGGTGTTCTTTGGAAAGCTTGCATGACACAGCAGTTGGACCTGATGGAATTCATTATCAATTTTTTAAACATCTCCCTGAACCTGTGCTGAGACTGTTGCTTCAACTCTTCAACAACATCTGGGAGTCGGGTGTCGTCCCCGCCTCTTTGTGGGAGGCGACAGTAATACCAATTCCCAAACCTGGTAAAGACCAGAGTGAAGCCAACAACTATCATCCCATAGCCCTCACAAGCTGCATCTGTAAAACCATGGAGCACATGGTAAACAACCGCCTTGTCTGGCTACTGGAATCAGGACACCACCTGTCCAACCTTCAATGTGGCTTCAGATGGGGCCGCAGCACCCTCGACCATTTGGTGCACAAGGAGATCTTCATAAGAGATGCTTTCCTTAAGAAGGAGCACATTGTGGCTGTCTTTTTCGACCTCGAAAAAGCCTATGACACAACGTGGCAGCATGGCATCATGGAGGATCTTCATGCGATTGGCCTTCGTGGCCACCTGCCAATTTTCATCAGGAACTTTCTAGCATTCAGGGATTTCCGCATCCATGTCAAGACTACCTATTCCAGCCAACAGTCACAGGAACTAGGAGTTCCTCAAGGCAGCATACTGGCCGTGACCCTTTGCGGGGTCAAGGTCAATGTTATTGCTGCTCCTGTAGTCTTTTTGTAGACGACTTTGTTTTATATTACAGTGGTGCTAACATGAATGTCATAGAGAGACAGCTACAACTAAGCATAAATGGGATCCATCGATGGTCAGTTCTGAACAGTTTCAAATTTTCCAAGACCAAAACAGTCTACATGCACTTCTGCCTGCTGCGTAGAATGCATGCAGAACCGGAGCTGACCCTTGATGGGGATCCCATTAAAGTCATTGAGAAAACCAAATTTCTGGGCCTCATTATCGACGCAAAATTGTCTTTCATGCCACATATAAAGTACCTGAGAACAAGATGCCTGAAAGCGCTAGATATTCTGAGGATGCTGTCCAGCTCAGAGTGGGGAGCGGACAGAGATGTTCTACTCTCTGTGTACAGAACCTTGGTTCAGTAATTAGTGGATTACGGCAGCATAGTACACGGTTCCGCAAGGAAATCATATATTGGGCTACTAGACACGATCCACCACCAGGGACTGCACCAGGCCCAATGGGGCCTTCCGCACCTAACCGGTTCAGAGCCTCTACGTCGAATCCAATGAACCATCACTTAACAACAGGAGAATCAAACTGGCCATGCAGGTGCCATATCCAAGTGTAGTCAAGATAAAAACTAATGCATTGAATCCTGCACACAATTGTCTATTCGGGCAACATGACGAATCCAGGTATGAAGCCAGGCCGAATTACATCCGGCCACTGAAGCTCCAAATGAAACCTCATTTGGAGGCTTTGTGGCATGGATTTGAACGTGTTGGAGGATGCCAAAGTCCCAGATCATCCCCCGTGGTTGTTGAGAAAGCCATTGGTCATCCTCCGACTCACGGAACTCAGGAAGTCTGGGACACATCCACTCAAGTACCAAGGACTGCATGCAGAGATTCAAGGCCAGTTTGCAAACCACCTCTCCATATACACTGATGGTTCGAAAGACCAAAGCCGGGTAGCTGCTGCGGCAGTCTGCCGACGGGAAAAATTTGGTGTACGCTTGCCCGATCAGAGCTCAATTTTCACTGCGGAAGCCTGAGCACTCCTTCTCGCATTGGAGTGTATCGAGGTATCCAACCACACTAACTATGTTATATACAGTGATTTGTTCTCTTGCCTCCTGGCTGTTGCTGGACTGAAAACGAATCACCCTATTCTAGCAACGGTCATTTATAAAATGAACCAACTGGCAATGGATGGGTATGACTTCCACCTGTGCTGGGTGCCTGGCCATGCCGGCATACAAGGAAACGAACGAGCTGATCGGGCTCCGAAGAAGGCCCTGAACTGTGATCTTGAACCTTGTCTGATCCCTCACTCTGATCTGAAACCACTAATAGCCACCCTCATAAAATCCAAATGGCAACATGAGTGGGATGAAAACATTAATAAACTTAAAGAAATTGAACCATCTGTGGGAAAACCACCACAGACTCATGCGGGAGGTCGGCGGGACCAAGTGGTCCTTAGCCGCTGCCGTATTGGCCACTCGTGGCTTACACATGATTTTCTGCTCAAGGGGGAACCTCCCCCTGAATGTATTGGGTGTCAGTCCCTGCTGACACTCAAACACATTTTACTAAGTTGCGTTGATTTTTTGGCCCTGCGCCAACAATTCTACACTGCAGACAGTATGCATGACCTTTTTACTAACGTAAAACAAAAAAACTAAAATTTTGGCCTTTTTGAGGGCAGCTGGACTGTACCACCTCATGTAGTTTACTAAATAAATTCTATCAATTATTAATCAAACTTTTCTTTTTCTATTGGAATTTGTTTCCGTTGACCACAAATATATGATTGTGAGCTTTCAAATTTAATCAGTGTCTATTGGCACACACTTGATTGTCTGCTTTTACATATTCCTGAATGCTTTAGGGATTTCGCGAAATCTCTAATTACACAATCTTACTGTAACATATACACATATATACATATATAGCTGGGATATATCCTATATCCTGGTGTAGGGATGGCGTGGACTTCCCCCCTTCTCACTCTCCTCCCCCCTCCCCTGACTTATGGTCTGGGATGGCCTTGTGATTGGGAACTGGTCTGATGACGGCACAGAGTCTCCCTCTGTTGACTAATTGCTACAACTATATGGTTCTGATTATTGCCAACTGGACTCGCCAGATGGTGCTGCGGCGCCAGGCAAGGGGTGGGCGTGACTGTCGATACGGCCACTACCGTTTCCGACACAGACGAAAACACACATGCTTACTTGCTCCTGTCCTGTTCCCGATTTGTCAGTGATGTGACATTGACAGCTGGTTGGGTGGTTGCTCTGCTGTGAGGATATCAAGTTACTGTGAGATTCTAGCATGAGCAGCTATGCGCACCGGCTGGGTGAGGCGTCGTACACAATGCAATAGTGTCCAAGTAAGTTTGTCTGTATTTTGTATGGCAGCCGTCTAACAAGATGATGGACATGTGGCAGCGACAGGGAGCCAGTGGAGGACGTGCTGTTTGCACGGAAGACCGGAGGCACCGCTATGTTTAATTGCTGTTGTGGACCATTGCTTAAAAAAGGCAGCATAAATGCTTCGTGCGGTTAACAGTCACATTCTCAACAAATAATCTTGTGAAATGCTGACAAATAACAATTCAACAGCACCGCCGGCAACACCCGTACGGCAACCATGAAGGGTGGTGGCCATTGAAGTTTCTAAAGTGTCAACATTGAACATTACTTGAAATTGACTGCATATATGCTTCTTATGGTTGACGGTAGCATTGGTCGGCACATAACCGTACAATATGCTAACAAATAGCAATTCAACAGCACGGCCGGCGACACCCGTACAGCAGACATGACGGGTGGCGGCCATTGAAGCTTTAATGCATCGACATTGAACATTGCTTAAAATTGCCTGCATATAGGCTTCATATGGTTGACGGTAACATTCAATAACTTTGCTTGTTTTTTTTTTCGGAAGTGGCCATGTACAATTGACAGTGGCAATTTGACAGTTGCATTTGACCATGGTGCTTGACAGTTACACTGGAATGGTTGCTTCATGGGGAGCTCTGCATAAGTGTTTCTTCAGTTGACGCATACCCATCTGGGTGCCGGTGTGTCTTGGTTAAATTGCACTGACAGCTTAATCATCGATCTGTGGTCAACCGGTGTCACCGGTCAGAAGTGACCATATACAATTGACAGTGGCAGTTTGACAGTTGCATTTGACCATGTGCTTGACAGTTACACCGGTATTGAAATATGAGCTTGAAGTTTAGTGTGGAGGCAGACGAATAACTGAGATGAGTTTACCGGTTGTCTTAGCGCAACAGTGACAAACAAAAGCACGCATACTTTTTCTGAAGGATGACCGAACCCTTTTGCGGTCCATATGGTCGGAATCATAAGGCACCCACTAATAGCAGGTGCCCTATCCAAGCTGCTGGTCGGGCAACGCATAGCAAAACAGCAATGGCGGATAAGGGAAAATCGGTAAAAGGTGAGCGGCTGTCATTAGAGGTGCCAACTACTTCAATGACGGAGCCTAGTCGGGGAGAGGGGACGGATTTGAGTGATGAGGAGTGGATACTGGAAGAACAGCATCGAACACTGGAGAAGCGGAGGAAGGTGGCTGCCATGGCGGCTGAAAACAAGCCTATCGAGGATGAGCTGGCCACATTGTCATTCGAGGGGAAAGCTCTGTGAGGCAGAAGTCATTCACGTGACACGCGGAGGCGGCGTCGACGACGCACCCCGTCAACAAGTTCGGAAGAGCGCACGCCGAGCCGCGAACGGCGGTTGCGTAGTAAGTGGTCGATTAGGAAATACACTGAAAACCGTAAGAGTGTTAAGAAACTGAATCCGGGTGAGCTGATCGAAGCGTCTTGTGATTGGATTTTGGACTGTCAGAATGTCGGTCAAGAGGACTATTGCCGGTCTATCCAGCACATTTCATATATTGCCGGAAAGTTCAAGTTTGATCAATTTTATTACTCAGCACACACATCTTACGACAAGGCGGTTCGTAAACTCGCAGTCAAGCAGGGATTCGAGGCCTTTTCAGCCGGGAACCCGGAATTGGCTCTGTGACACTACGCATTCGAGCAAATGAAACCTCGTAAACCAGCTTCCAGCATTACGGATACTAATGAGATGGCAAACGCCTGTGTTTTTCATTCAATAAAGAAACGGGATGCTCAACAACCGACGGCAATTGTCTATCCGGCCATATATATACTTATATATGAATATATTTATATGTGTATAGAAATATACATATGTATCATATATATATAATAATATATACATATAAACACTAGGCAAATAAGGTATAGACAAATGCAGAGTTGGGCTGAGTTCTTTATTAGTTCTCTGGCTGGGACTATATATGCCCTACCTAAAAGAAAATTGAAATCGGAATGACGGAGGTTTGCATTGATTCCGCACCAAACATTTGGCGCCCCAATCGCGCGTCCCATAGTGGTGTGGGTGTGCGACTCCGAATATATATATAATTGGTCGTACAATAATAATAATATATACAATAAGTAATAATGGTGTATTTTCTCCATTCCTTTATATTATTATAATACATTATAATACACATAAACACTAGGCAAATAAGGTATATAGACAAATGCAGAGTTGGGCTGAGTTCTTTATTAGTTCTCTGGCTGGGACTATATATGCCAAAAGACCCAGGTCCGGGTCCCCCACCCCAACTCTGCTAATAATTAGTAGCCGCAAGCTTTGCTGCTACTCTCATATCGTTTATAATATGCATGGATAAAGGTGTTTTTAAGTATTGAAACACCGCATCACCTGACCAGTCACCTCTCGTTTTAATCTCCTCTAGGGATGCATCGCACATAGAAAGATATGTGCATCCACCTCTGCGCAGAGAGTGCGAAGAAATCAATTCTATATCAAGACCAGCAAGCCCTCCAAACAATTTCAATGTTGACTGATATATTTTATACGTTAAGGGTGATATGCCCAGGGTTATTTGATAGACCAGAAAACACCTGTTTCAACATATGTGGAAGAAGAGGAATCACCTGCCTAGGCAAATCTCCTAACGTTCTACGTATTCCTCGAATGGTGGAACTAATTATAAAATCTTTATAGTCTATAGGTGTTGCGCCCTGGCACTTGAGAAAGTAATTAAGGCCCCTTAAGTAATTAACTACAGAGGAGTATTTACATGTTCTAGCCAACCACGTTGCATACAGCGCTACTTGCATAGAATTACAAGGCAAAGGTGAATGAGTATCTGAAAATTCCGCTATAAACGACAGATACTTACTTACTTGAACAGCCCTTGCTGCCTGAGAATTCGGAGGGTAGCATTTCATCTGGAGAACTTTCTGTTCTGCTTTGAGCTTATCGAGTCCTGGAAAGACAACGGTTGCTGAAATAAGTTACTACAACAAAGCCTTCCTTCCGGGTCTGCATTAATTATTACTCTTGCCATGTCATTTGTATTAAGCCTACTTAGGGCATCTGGTATTATATTCACCTCACTGTCGATGCGCACAGAAGTAAACACAAAATTGTACTTTATTGACATCCAAAACAACCGTCTTAGGTAATACATAATCAGTTTACATTTTGACTGTCCTGTATTTAATGCTGATTCCACCATCGCACTATCTGTGATAATCATTATGGTTGCTCCTTCCCAACTTGGTGCCCAACGCTTTACAGCTGCGTAAACCGCCCACATTTCTTGTTCATTAATATGAGCTGTATGCAGCTCATCATCAGGTTGATCGTAATGGTGTTCAACATCCGCTTTCAGCAGC
Organism: Branchipolynoe longqiensis; assembly: GCA_030323885.1. Taxonomy (NCBI): domain Eukaryota; kingdom Metazoa; phylum Annelida; class Polychaeta; order Phyllodocida; family Polynoidae; genus Branchipolynoe; species Branchipolynoe longqiensis. The sequence continues at coordinate 86,511,293 of CM059193.1, read as the reverse complement.
TCAGCCTGCATAGGATCAAAGCAACCTATTAACCAGTCGGTGCCATGCATAGCCCCATAACCCCACTTACTGGCATCACTATAAGTGGCTTTTATAGGAGCAAACTTTCCTAGTATTAACACCTTACCATTAAAAGCGTTGGCTAAGTCATACCACCAATTCAAATCTTCCCTGAAGTCTGCGTTCAACCGTACCTTATAATACGGTTGGGACACCGAATTCACTAAATCATACACGCGACGAGAAAAAGTTTGCCCACCACACACTACTTTGGCACAGTGGGCTAACATTCCGGCTAACCTGTCCAGCTCTTTTTTAGTGGCTTTCTTTCTGTCTTTAAAAAACGTAAGAATTTTGCTTAGTTTTTTGAGTTTATCAAGTGGGAGTGTTAATTCCAACTTAACTGTGTCAATTATTATCCCCAAGAATCTGACTGTCTTACTTGGGCAAATCAGTTTTTTATAGTTAATGTGGAAGCCTAGACGGCGCAAAATGGCAATTCATTTATTTTGCTGCTGTTTCGCAGTGTCCCAATTTGAGGATATGATGCAGAAATCATCTAAGTAATTTACTACCTTGCATATACCTTCTCTGTTCACACATCTAACTACAAATTCAGATATCTCCACGAAAACAAAGGGGCTTGAATACAGCCCCATGCATAATCTATTGTCAAGCATGTACTCAGGCTTACTTCCAGGTTCATCATTAAACCCCCACACCAAGCCTTGCCTAGGCCTATCTGTCGGGTGTATAGAAATGGCTCGATAAGCGTCTTTTAGTTCTATCGTAGACAAGTAGTCTAAGCCAATCATATAATCTACTACATCATCGACACTTTTGTACTTAAATTTAAGTGCCACTCGATCTGTGAAAGTATTTACTGATTCTTTCTTCGGTAAACTACAGTCTGTTATCCCTCTCCCCCCCCCCCCCCTGGTTTCGGTATACAGAATATGTTATGCACACAGAGTGGGGTATGGTTTGTCCAGGAAATTATGTCCTGGTCTAATTCAGATAACAATTTTTGTGTGATGATATCCCTGTACAGATTATTACGAATGGTTTTAACTGTACTATGTTGCCCGCTATATAATGTTTACAGTTACAATTACCCTTAATACAGTCATTTTTTACACTAATAACTTCCGGTATTGCTTGGGGTAATCTTTAATGTGGAACTTCCAATAACAGCAATCCCCTCTAACTGTTTCAACATAGAGTATGTCATCACTACTTACATTACTTGTTTGTATCCAATTATTTAGTGTTCTGTTAACTTGGCTTCTTACGTTATATTCATCAACTATCTTTTCGCCTAATAAATAACTGTTATTATTGGCTTTCTTTTCAGTTTTTCGATTCGTATTAGCACATGTAACGTTTTTTGCATTATCAAAATGCTGGTAAACATTTTCGTCGTTAACTTGGCTTACCATACCTTGGGCGCCCCATACAGTACCCCCTTCACGGGACTCTGCTAATTTCCCATTGTTAGTAGGACATGTAACAGTTAGTGGATTGCTATTCGGCCGACGGCTGCCACCTACTGGTGTAATTGACAGTTTATTGTGCGCACCCTAGTCACTGACATCGTAATGGTACTTAGGCATCAAGTTAATGTCACAATTTATTGCAATGTCCCGTGACTGGGTCACAGAAGATAATTCCACAGCACAAGAGGCTTTAGCACTTTGTTTTAGTTTTACGTTACCCTTTTCACCACTTGTCCTGCTGTCCACATGAGCTGGCCCACTCCTGTTATTATTTTTAACATTCGTAGACTTATCATGACATTCAATTGTTATACTTGTTCCATGACTTCTAACATGCCAACTGTCTTCTTTCCCCGCCGTGCCATCTGACATTCAGTCCTTTGAGCAATTATATTTTTTGTGACCTTTACTACCACATTTCGAACACCAGTGACCAAAGTTACACATGTCGTCCGTTCTGCTACAACCTGCCTCTTCATTCCATTTATAGCACCCTGCTTTACCATCCTTTGTGTATGAAGTAGGCTTACATACACTGCCAACTGACTTTCTTTGTCGCATGTTGTGCATTCCATAGTGGAACATACCAAGTCCTGTGATCCTGCTTCCAAAGGCCGCAAAGCCTTCCACTTCTGCCAACTTCCTGATATCTTTGTCATATTCAATATGCGTTGAGTCATGAAAATCATTCTGCCTGGCTCTTGACGACATGAAACACAGATGTTCTAAGAATGCACAAACATTTTTTACAGTCAAGCCTTCAATATCCAGACACCAACGAATTGAAGCAGTCATTAGTTCATAGCAGTTTAGCTTCTTAAGTTCTTTTCCCAAAACAGCATACCGCCTCAGGCTCCACTTACTTCGTCGTCTTCTTGTACTGCTGGAACTTCTACTTCTTGAATCCGACGGAGTTCGTCTCCGCTGCCTCGTTCTTGACCTCCTTCGCTCTCTCGCCACCCCGTAGTCGGAGTGCCCAGCAATGGCCTCCACCACTGGAGCCGCCATTGCACCGGTGGTTACGGCTGCCCGCCCTCCTTCTCGCATTGGAGTCGAACCCAGTAGACACTCTTCCCTCCTTCATCGCATGGCATCTCGCTTGTCTTGTAATTCAGCTATACTTTCTTCCTTCAACATGTCAGCAATTTCTTTGAGAAGCGACCTCTCCTGGTCTTCCAAATTGAGCGTCTGCATTTTGCCCAACAATTCTGGCGAACTTTCATGGGAGACACTTCTAGAACAATTCTCCCCTTCCATTACTGTTGTTCGTCTACTTGTTCGTGTTGGCGGCATTTTCTTTGCTTTCTTCTTTCCTTTCAGTTTCTTACATTTATCTATCGGAATGACAGAGGTTTGCATTGATTCCGCACCAAACATTTGGCACCCCAATCGCGCGTCCCATAGTGGGGTGGGTGTGCGACTCCGAATATATATAGCCCGTATACATGCCTGTATGCACCTCTAAAGCAAGGAGGGATCCGGCTACACTCTCTACCCCGTTGACACTATTGGTTCCCGGGTTCGACACCAGGTGAGCTTGCAGCGCCGCTGTCACCCAGGTCGGTTCCCCAATGCACCAAGCGGTTCATTCGGGTTCCAGCTGTGCTTGAAGCGACTGCTCAGGCTTGGTTGTCGGTTGGTTTTTGCCGGCTTCATGCAGCATATAACAGATTATTGCGGGCTCTGTGGCAGGAAGCACAAGTTGCCGGTGAATGAATTGTGGACGGTGCGACTGGTAGCAGCTACTAAGAGGACAACCCGGTCTAGTACTATCCCTAATCCTGAGCAACCTGAAACAAAAACGAGTGACATGTCGGTAGAGTTGAAGAAAGAGGTGCGTGCGGAGACGGGGGCGGCAGTGGAGGACTTGGCTGACGAGGAGCGCGTGCTGAGGAACCAGGTAGAGGCGCTGGAGCGAAGGAAACGAGTTGCGACCCTACAAAAGCAGCAGAGGCAGCTAGAGGACGAGCTTGAGCAGTTGAGCGTCAAGACGGTCGACCGTGGCAGAAGCAAGTCGAGGCACGTGCGTCGGTGTTGTCATGGTCGCGGGTCGTCTTCGTCCAGCTCCGGTAGCAGGACGCCTAGCAGGGAGAGACGGCGCAGATGTAAGTGGTCTCTGAAGCACCACACTTGTGACAGTAAGCAAGTTAAAAAACTGAACGTGTATGAGATAGTAGAGGCAACTTGCGCCTGGTTTTCAGACACTACTGAGTATGCAGACATTGACGCGTGTCATTCAGTAATTAAGCATATTAGTTATATGTGTTCTAAGGCTAAGTTTAACCAGTTTAATAATGCCGCTCATGTCGCTTATGACACTGGCGTGCGCAAGCTTGCGCAGAAGGGAGGTTTTCTGTTTTTTTCAGGCGGTAACAGTAAGCTTGCGCTCAGGCATTATGCGTTTGAGAACATTAAAGACACAAAGAAGGGGGCAGCTTCTTCTACCACATCGAGTAAACTGTTCACTCGGGAGGGGAAAAAACCATGTTTCACCCATAATGGCGAGCAGGGTTGCACCAGAGACGGAAAGACGTGCGATTTTGGGCACTGGTGTTCCAGATGCGGTAGTCGGAGTCACAAACGAGGCAGTTGTCGGAAGGACTGAGGGCGTAGGAAATGTTTAAAAGTAAATTCAAAAAATCATGTTATATCCCAAAATAAGTTAAATAGCATTTCATGGAAAATTGAGAATGACCTTCAGGTAAAATATGGTGGTAATTATACGTTGTGTAAGAAGTTGGAAGAGTGTGCTTCTCCTGCTCTGCTTCAGACACCGGCTGGAACCAGTCGGTGTGTGGTAAACGTCGTAGCCAAAGGCGTGGTTAATTGCGTAACAACCTTACCTGTTTGGGTACCTATCAATGCACCAAGTTTAAATGTTAGTAATACGGAGTCAGGGTACCTCGTTACAGTATACGATAGACATTCCAATTATACAGACAGTTACACGTTTACGGTAACGCTCGACTGCTTCAAGGGTATGTGTACTTGTGTTCACAGAATTGCCGGTGCTACCGCACAATTGAGGCCATGCAGGGTATTTATAGAGGCCTTTTACCGGGGCGTCACAGATCCGGATTGGGAGTTTGTGCTTCAGGGTTCAATATTTGGGTTCAAAATTATTAACCATGGTTTTGATAATGAATACAGGAGCTAGCCATGTCGCAATAATTCTGAGCGCGATATGTTAATAGAAAAAAAATTGAAACTGGAAATTGAAAAAGAATATATTAGTTGTACGGACAAACTTCCGACTTGTTCGCACAAGCTATTCTGTATTCCTAAGTCGAGTGGTTCCGGTTACAGGGTAATAGTTGATTGTAGCAAGCCATATCTAAAGTCAGTAAACAATTTCGTGTCGGAGACGTGTTGTAAATTCACCTATAAAAGTGTCGATACCTTAACTAACATGATGGTCAGGGATGACTATATTGCGGTAGTGGATATACAGGACGCTTATCGCGCCTTGAGTATCCATCCGTCTGACAGGCAGAGACAGGGTGTAATTTGGGATGTTAATGGAACTCGTCGTTACTTCCTAGATAACCGCCTGTCCATGGGGCTTTCGTCGAGTCCATACATTTTTAGTAAGGTTTCTGACTTTGTCTACCGGTGTGCGGTGCGAGCGGGTAGTTCTCGAGTCGTTAATTATTTGGACGACTTCGCGGTGATTGGTGAGTCGTATCAGGACTGTCTCCGTAATCAAAAGAAATTGATAGACATATTACGTAGAGTTGGGTTTTGCATAAGTTACTCTAAAATATTGATGCCTTCAAGGAACGTTAGGTTCCTGGGTATTGAGATTGACACTTCAACTCTTAAAATTAAACTTCCTCTCGATAAAATAGAAAAATTGAAATCACACTTAGCATTGTTTGTTAACAAGCGTAAATCAACTCGGAAGGAGTTGGAACAGTTAGGAGGTAGGCTATCCCACTGTTCCCTAGTGGTATGTGGTGGTCGCTCGTTCTCGACCCGTATACACAGTGCTGTAAAATCTCTGAAGCTACCTTTTCATAAATTTAGAATAAATGAGGCATTTCGAGAGGAGATACAATGGTGGCTGAATTATGTTGACCGGTTTAACGGGGAGGAGAAAATTCTTAGTAACCATGCTGATACGGTATCTGTATACACGGATGCGTCCATGGGAGGTTTTTGGCGCCTTGTATAATACTGATTGGTGTGTTGGGTTCTTTAAAAATGAATTCCATGTTAGGAGTTTGTCACATCATATGGCGTTTGCGTCTGACTGCTGTTCGGACGAGCATATAAATATAAAAGAAATGTGGGCGGTGGTAGCTGCGGTGGACCGTTGGTCGCACCTATGGAAAAATAAGAACGTTGTTTTTATAACGGATAATAATACAGTACGTTCTGCGTTAGAAAGTGGTAAATCAAAGAACAATTTGATAATGACCTGGTTGAAGAAAATATTTTGGCGTTCCATTACATATAATTTTAATATATCAGCGGTGCGTATTAAGTCTGACGATAATATTATATGTGACAGCCTTAGCCGTTGGGGATGCCCTAATCAGCTGGGTAGGATTGGGAAAGTGGATAGAGGTGAATTGTTGTGTTGTTCTCATTTGTTCAAATGCTAGGGCTTGATATGACACTTTATATTATTATAGGTCTCGCGGACCTTCATAGGGAAGCAACTGCTATCACCGCGCATTATTACGCTCCCAACAGTCTCACCACCCGATCTATGCTGTTACGTAAATACTTTAGATTTATAGACGAATTCCGTGGTCTATTAACACCTATTCCTTGTTCTGCTAGCCAAGTAGCCATATATGTAACTTGGTTGGCTCATTCATTGAAGTATAGTTTGATCACAAGCTACTTATCGGCGTTGAATTTTTTTTTTAAGTCGGAGAATGTCCCTTCAATTGATTACTCCAACCATACGGTGAAAACCACGCTCGGGGGTGTTAAGCGTGCCCTTGGATGTGCCGTAAAGACAGCAAAACCATTATTGCCTCGTAATTTGTTGCTAATATTCTCGTTCATGACCGACTCGCCGGGACACATTGCGACCCATGCGGCGATATTAACAGGCTTCCGAGGCCTGTTACGGAAATGTCAGCTCACTCAGTCGGATTCAGTCTTGCTACGGTCCGACTTCCAATTTTTATCCTGGGGTATGTTGAAATCGATAAGGAAGTCGAACACAATCCAATTTGGTGGGCGCGAACTTTTGATTCCGGTCACTAATGTTTGGGATCAGTCGCTATGTGCTGTCCATTGGACTAAGCGGCATTTTGACCAACTTCCCCTTCCTCAGGACGCCCCGGCGTTTCAGGTTCCTTCTCCTGAAGGTGGGCATATGCCATTATCGTATCGCGTATTGCAGTCGACTATCAAATATTTATGTGAGCTGGCAGAATTGAGCCCCGATGATTATTCGTGCCACTCTCTTAGGAGGGGTGGCTGTACGTTTTTACACATGCAGGGGGAGAGTATACAGGAGATCAAAACGCGGGGCGACTGGCGATCTGACTGTGTATATAAGTACATTACTTTGCCAATTTCTGAGAGGATACTTAATGACATGCATGTATCTGCCGCCATTGATTACTACCTTTCATGATATTTTGTTGTTGTTGTTGGGTTTTTTTTGTTGTTTTTTTGTTTTGTTTCTTTTTCTCTTCTTTTTTCTCTTCTTTTTTCTTTTCTCTTTGGCTGGGTTCGGTCTTCGCCCGTGGCGGTTGGCCCAGCCAGATATCACTCTCACCCTATTAACGTTGATGATGCTAATTGTGAGACTTTACGATGATAATTGTTCATCTTTGATATATTACTATTATCCTAATTGTTCATCAGGCTTCGATTATTCCAATTACATTGTTTATCCTTGTTATGCATTTGAGGATGCTAAGTTGATTATCACGAATCTGCAATTGTGAATAAATTGATATCGCCAATTCATTACTATGTTCGTCGCCTCCTCTTGCTTACAGCCCATATACACGCCTGTATGCACCTGTAAAGCAAGGAGGGATCCGGCTACACTCTCTACCCCGTTGACACTATTGGTTCCCGGGTTCGACACCAGGTGAGCTTGCAGCGCCGCTGTCACCCCGGTCGGTTCCCCTTTGCACCCAAGCGGTTCATTCAGGTTCCAGCTGCGCTTGAAGCGACTGCTCAGGCTTGGTTGTCGGTTGTTTTGGTTTTTTCTCACGGTAGGGCGGTTGGCCCAGCCAGATATCACTCTCACCCTATTAACGCTGATGATACTAATTGTGAGACTTTACGATGATAATTGTTCATCTTTGATATATTACTATTATCCTGATTGTTCATCAGGCTTCGATTATTCCAATTACATTGTTTATCCTTGTTATGCATTTGAGGATGCTAAGTTGATTATCATGAATCTGCAATTGTGAATAAATTGATATCGCCAATTCATTACTATGTTCGTCGCCTCCTCTTGCTTACATAATTGGTCGTACACTAATAATAATGAATACAATAAGTAATAATGGTGTATTTGCTCCATTCCTTTATATTATTATAATACATTATAATGCACATACTTACATACATGTATGTGCTCTATAATCTATTATGGGAATATATAGAAGGACACGTTCTCTTCTATATATTAGTTATTACCTACTATCCTACTGTCATAGGAGTTAGTTCCTGCTTCTGCCACTATAGTGCCACCTGTGAGTGGCTCCTGGCCACCCTGATTCCAGCTGCGTCTAGTCACGACCGCCTCCAGACCTGGTCAAAACCCTGTAAACGCCAATCCAAAATTGAGATAAAAGTTAGTGTCAGACCTTCAAAAAGTTCAATTGTTTATATTCCTACTTTTTTGTCCATTGCTCTGTAACCATGTGATCATAAGAGAAGTGGAATTAGTGAAAATTAACATTATTTTCAGGTAAATATCTTTCATTTAAACTACATTTTTGGATATCAATTGATGAGATAAAAAATAAAGGTGTAGTCCATGATTAAGCTATGTGATATGGCAGTATAACATGTGTTGCTCAGATGTAACACATGTTTAGGACACCACACAGTCTGCTTAATACAAATCTAAGCAGAATTAAATAATTTCATACTTAGAAGCATATTAATCATGGCATAATATACAGAAATATGTAGTGCTTATATTGATTCAAAAAAAGTAATTCCCAGCCATGCTTTATTCACTGAATAATTAGGGTACAATATTTGTGTGGCATCCAGACACCACTGGTTACATCTGTGACAGAAATTTGTAATCTTTTTCTGAAAATATCAAATAATTTCTTTTTAAATTTAAGCATGTGAAGTGGGCGTGTATACTCGGCGTGTCTACTCAGCAGGCAGCATTTATGCATTCAATAATGAGTATGTAACAATAAAATATAAAACGTATGTGGAAGGAGTTTGTTTTGAATCGTTGGAAAATGTATTGTAACAGGTCATAGTAACGTGCGCATTTTGCGCGTGCGCATTTTGCGCGCGTTACAGTAGACACTGAATTAATTGTAATAACAACGTTAATCACTCTTCCCATAGGATTGCTAATCCATGATTACGCACGCCCATTACAGCACAAAGCCTAACGACTACGGTCTCAGCCTGCGCTATGCACAAGGCACGCAGTTCAGCTGAATTAATTTGTAATGGTAGTTAGTCCATATTTAGAATTCAAATACAAGGACGGAGAAACTCGTACATCACCTGAATGGGAGGTGGTTGTGGTGCGGTGCCCAAATTGGACACGTCTACCGGGAGCACTTAATTATGCGGAGCCTAAGTGGTTCTTTTCCATGGGCAGCGCCACAACTTCCAGTGCCCGCCTAAGACTTTACGGTCGGGAGTGTAATCAAGGTACACGGTGCCCACGTTAGTAAGACCCGGTAGGGAGTATGCAGTAATACGGAGCCCACCGGTCATCAGTGATGTGAGGTTTTGTTATATTTGAATTATATGCCCACACGGGCGGACATGAACCATATACAGATTTAGGCGCTGGGCGAACCTGCGTAAGCGTATTTACACCATTGGAGCAATTTGCTCCCGGCGGCATTAGGCCTGATTTAATTTAAAAAGCAATCCTACGGACAGAGTACATCGCTCGTATATAATCTCACATTGATTGCAGACGCAGATCTTCCATCACTCGTTTGGGCTCCCTCCAGTAATCTTCTATACCTCACAACCCGCAACCTCGTAGTTTTGCCCTGAACCCAGACTGACAGATCCCTCATGATGAGTCGTCCAGTTCCGTACGAGGATGCGGGGTGTAATAATTTTAAATTACGTCAAAACATATTTCTTTTCTATTTCATCATAATGTTATTACGATCCCGGTATTTTTTCTCGCCCACGATTACGTCTCCTAGAAAATTAACGAGAGCCAAATTTAAAGAGAAAGTATATCTATCTAAAAAAATATGGTGTCATTTCTTTAATGTTATGCACCAGCTGTTTCATTTAAAAAAAAAAAAAAATATGGTGTCATTTCTATAATGTTATTTCTCGGATATCAAAATTTTCTCGTCATTAAGCATATGAGTCTACAAATTGCGCCTTATCAAAATTGTTATTCTAAAAGAATAAATAAAAATTTCATATAACTTCAAAAACAAAAAAAACAAAAACAAAAAAAAAAAAAAACATCGCCGATCCAAAAGCGATATCCCCCATGGGATGTCGGCTTTGGATCGGCGGGATTACTATTCAGACTTCACTACACGTATACATAGAAGAGTTATCCAGTCAAGCAACATGTGCCGCAAGATCGTCGTCGAGAAGTCCGCCCAGGATTATCTCTCGCGGGCATGATCCAGTAGGTCAACGGGGCTCCAGGCCAGGGCAGTATATGTATTATTTAGAACCGGGCACGCTGACATATTGTGTCTAATGCGCAGAAGCGTCGGCCCCGAGCGGCCGGCTACAGCGCCCCCCATGTTAGTCTTAGTGCAGACTCACGGTTTTCTCCTTAATGCCCTTACGAGGAGAAATGTTTGATTAAGTATGTAATATCATCAATATCTTCATAAGATAAATATCTCTAAAAAAAATATATTTAAAAAAAATAATTCACGTAAAGGGAAACCAGTATACAAAAACTGTTTAATGGTAATGGTGGAAGAGAATAATAAATAAATAATTCGGCAAGGGGTGTCAATGATGAAAGTGGTATCCCGGCGGAACGGGCATGATATACCACCCTGAGGACAGTCGAATATATTTATTTAAATTTTTTCCTTACCCTTTTACTAGTTCACTGCCATTCTGGCTTACAGGATTATAATTCTATTCCAATATTTAATAAGGGAAATTTGCGCGCTGGCGCTTTTCCCGTGTGGGAGATATTTCAGAATTGCTTGGTTATCAAGGATACAAATAAAAATATAAAAAAATAATCGGAATTTATGGTGCGCAAAATTGCGCTGTAAACTTAATTCGATGATACATTCAGTTCGCGCCTAGCGCATTTAGAAAGTAGGCGTTTATTTTGTAAACCGCTTGTTTTCTGTATTATTTGTACTTATAAAAAAAATAAAAATACACAACGTGAGGTAAATTTGTTTCCTAGGCGTAGGCCAAGGAATGGTCATGGAATATTTTATTTCTAGGTTGCTACTCCCGGGAGCCGTTGTGGTCACGCCCACTTTTCTCTTTTTAGACGAACATCAATTCTTGTTGTTCGTCTGGGGGAGCAGTGAAGTGGGCGTGTCTACTCGCCTTGAGCAATTTGCGCGCGCGCGATCTGCGCGCGCGCAAATTGCTAACACTTGTGCACGCGAGGGTTCCCGGTGGTAAAGCGTTGCTTGGTGACTAGCCAAGCAACGATGGAAGGTCGGGCATTCGGGGCCAGACCCGGCGGACGTGTTTCTACACGCTCCGTCGTTTTACGCCGATATTTAGGCTTTTTCGGGTCGAAATTCTAAACTAAAGTAAACCAACAACACGGGAGGGAACGGGAGATAAATACTCATAGTAAACTATATATATATTGGTATCAATGTTAGTCTTTTGTTAAGAATAAATCGTGAGCTCTTGTAAAGGTGAATCAGAACGTTCCTTGCATTCTTTATTATCCTCCAGTCTTATTGTAGATTAACCGCTATGGAACCTTGACATTTGATTGCTTTCTATACACTGAGAGGCCTTAAGCCTAAGTCGGCCTTCTGCAAGTAATACACCCATCTGCGGGCATCTAATAACTGCCGCATTCACAGAATTAACGTAGTGTTACTTTTAGGCTAGAACCACGACATCTAATGTAAACTAAATAGTAGAGACAGCGGCAGCAACTCGTGCTGGACCGCGCATATTTGGAATCAGTTAGTAACATTCATAATATATACCAAGGACGGAGGGGGCAGCCAGTAGAGGAAATAACCTAGTAAATACACTTTAGGCCGATAAATGCGCACGATGGCAAATCTAGCATTTAGACGATACTCTGGCTGGCGCCTCTCATACGGGACGGACACCGACGACGGACTACTCGCAGGCGGGAGGTAAGGCTACGGCGACGGCGGCTGGGCCAAGGAAATTCACATGGAAACAATTAATTACATTAACACGTTAGGCTCGCCTTAGGCGGGGGCGGAAAAGCCGAACGGTTAAACATGCATACATGTTATTAAATACTTCCTTTTTGATTTGGGGACTCTTTTGTTTGATATATCAATGCAATAGGAGATGTTAGTAAGGATTCAACCATGTCACATATGTCATGTTACAAATGGCTCACTGTAAAATGTGTTTTTTTTGTACAAAAACACTTCATAACTAAAAGGACCAAAGTTGCACACAGTTTATTTTATTTCCCTTATTTCTTACATCAAATCTGAAGATGCAGATGAAAAGTATAAGGAAAAAAATAAGTAGGGAGATTTTTTATTGATGTTTTAAAATCCCATGTTGACCAGTTTTCATGAGAGTGACCCATATATAGTAAAACCTCTCTAACCAACCACCTCCACAGATCGACCACTCCCATATACCGATCACGTTATTTGGGTCCATATTCTAACTCCATATTCTAACTCCCTAAACCGACCACCTCCCTAAATGGACCACTTAAAGTCGGTCCCAAGGTCGGTCGATTTAGAGAGGTTTTACTGTATATGTAAACTACAGTCAGGGATTTTGCGAAATAACTAGAGGATTTTTTTAATTATGCGAAATCCCTAAGTGAAAAAGTGATTTCCCAAAATCCCTGAAAGTCTTCGGGATGTATCTGTATATATGTATGTATATATATGTATACATATGTATATATATGTATTTATATGTTTGTATATGTATATTTAAATGAGACGGACACCTGTGGGGAGTAAAAGACTTTTTTGTATTAAAGTAAGAACTATACATATTAAATATAACAAGTACATAACATGTAGAAATATGCGCATGCGCGCAGCCACTGGTGGCGAGATATGCAAGGTTATATATATCAAAGTCAATGCTAATGATGATTGACATGTCCGGGTTAGTCCGCCACCTGGGGCCAAATGTATGAAGAACTGTTTATCGGTGCTGGTGCTAAGGGTGGCCGGCGGGTTAGCTAACTTCGGTGTTTGTATATGTGTCATGGGAAATGTATGTGGCCAAAGCACGGCTTGGTTAGCTAACCGATGTGTTATTTATAGATTTGGGAAATCCCTCTGAGCCTGTTGCCGGCGAGCACCGCTATTTCACAATATCGCCGCCGATGCGGAGGCGGTGGGGGCGGCGGCGGCGGCGGCAGCGGCGGCGGCGTTAATATCGTGTCGATTTTAGGGTTAATTTAATGAAATTTCACGATTTGAGTGTGTAATTCTGTTAAATATGATCGCATCAAATAGCTTTGGGCCTAATCGGTCCCCAACACTGCTGGGCACCAGCGAGCCTTGTTATTGCTGAGCCTGTTGCCGGCGAGCACCGCTATTTGACAATATCGCCGCCGATTCGGCAGCTGCGGCGTTAATATCGCTTCGATTATTGGTTTAATTTGACCAAAATCCAGCGGCAGCGTTAATATCGCTTCGATTTTAGGGTTAATTTGATGAAATTCCATTTATTGCATATGTAATTCTGTTAAATATAATAGCTTTGGATAGATTTGGCCCTAATATATCACCACCGGCAATTTGGACTAAAAATCGTTGTATCGCCGTATTCGATTCAACAATATGGATATCGCCGCCGATGTAGCGGCAACATAATATCGGTTCGATTTTAGGGTTAATTTAATGAAATTTTACGTTTTGAGTATCTAATTCTGTTAAATATGATCGCATTGAATAGATTTGGACCCAATCGGTCCCTAACCCCGACGGTAAACTTGATATGTCTTGGTGTTAGTGTAGGCGATGTTAAGCTCATGGGGTTTGCCTAACCCGGCCACATACATTGCGACTTTTCGCCGCTAACCCGGAGATCCCCGCTAACCACAGGTTTGGAGCGCTAACCCTGCTTCATACATTTGGCCCCTGGCCATTATGCGTTGCACTAACCTGCTGGCTGGCGAGCGGCGCGCTATCCCCCCCTTTTCCTTTTTAGGGTGGTGGGAGAGGTAATCGCCGTCCTCGGCCATGGTGCGTGAATGCAGTGTCGGGGGAGGTTAATATGCACGATTGTCAAAGGCGCAAAGGCTGGGCAGCTCAGGGCATGTGGTGACTCAGAGCGCGCGCGGTGGTGAATTCTGGTGAGGCTGTGGTGGCGGTGGCTCGGCAGAGGCCTCCTTCCATCTTATCGTAATGGCGGCGTCACACCTATTAGCAAGCTATTAGTGCCTGCCATGCCACAGCCGGGCCTGCGCTGACCCTGGTAACCTCGTGGGTCGCAGCCTCCTCCCGCCATATCTTAATGGCAAAGTCATCCTAATTGCTTGCGGGTTTCGGCCAGCGCACAGACTCCGGCGCCGCACATTTAAATAGTGGCTGTGGGCCGCCGGATACTTAAATGAGACGGACACCTGCAGGGAGTAAAAGACTTTTTATTACAGTCTGCACTATACATATTACATAATATGCGCGTGCACACAGCCACTATCGGTGAGATGCATAAGGTTATATATATCAAAGTCAATGCTAATGATGGTTGACCTGTCCAATTTAGGCCGCCACCTGTCCCTTATGCGTTGCGCGATGACCCGCCGGCTGGGGGGCAGTGCGCCTTCCCCGCGCTGCCCCCCCCGTCCCAAGTCCCAGCTGGTAGTAGTGTAGTGGCGCTGGTGTAGAGGCTACGGGGGATAGCCTGCTGCAGTTAGCAGGTGGGCATGGTGGCCACCATGGCGCCAGTGGTGTCACAATACCCGCTGTATCCGACATAACATAGATGGTGTAAGCATTTGAAGCCCACCTACCGAGCTCACGGATGTGGGCTTCCGGTGCCCCCATGTTGAAAAGGAAGCAACTGCCGGGCCGCTGGAAGCTGTGGGTGCCGAAATACACTGGCACGTATCCGGCGTGCTGGAGTGAGCCCCTGATCACATCCCAGAACAACGGCACGCAGAGCGCACCGCCCGCATCTGTGCTGCCGACAGTGATGAGGGATCCGTCCAAGTGGGCTTCCGGTGTGAGGCAGCAGGCGTTACAGAGGGGGTGCACGGTCATCCGGGGTAGGGGGATGACGCCCACTGTGCCACAGTATTGGTTAGTTTTTGACCAAGGGATGGTGAGTTTAACGTCCGATGGGGCGAAAAGCACATCCATGCGAGCAAGTGCTGCATTGGGTCAAACTCTCTGGCAGAAGTGTGCATGAGGTTGGAATGCCGGAGGAGACCATAGAACATCATGAGTGCAGCAGTCCATGAGGCTGCGTGGGCAGGGTTGTGGGTGTCGATGCTGCGGAGTATCGTGTGCAGCATCGCCGGTGTGATAGGGGCCTTCCGATGTGTGAAGTGGCTGCGCTTGCGAGGTATGCCGCAGAGGGTGCTGTTGAGGCGGTAGTTGTTCGCCAGGGAGTTGGGGAGATTCCACTTGAGGTGGATGTTACTGATGATATTCATATACTGCTGTATGGAAGCATAACATATGCAGCTCGCCAGGTGCATGGCGTATCGGCAGAGGCGAGTGGTGGACGCTGGCACCAACGGAGAGCACATGGTGGCACAAAACCACAGATAGGCACTGCGGTGTGAGGCGTATGCCCTGATAGTGTTTGGGGCATGCGTGCCGTGCTGGTACCGCCCATGTGTTACCACGACGAGAGCAGGGTGCCGAATGGTGAGTCTCGTGGCTTGGTGGGGTGAGGGGATTGGCGCCCGTCCATCAGTGTGGTGGGGAGCGCGGCGAGGAGGCGCTCTGGCCCGCCGCGCAACTTGAGGTGGCTCACCGCCTCGGCCACCACATTACATACCCCAGGATAGTAAACGGCTTGTATCTTGAAATTGTATCGCAGAGATGAGTAGTATATCTGCCGGGGGTAGTCCATTACCAGCGGGTCCTTTGCAGTGCCGCGGTTGATAATGGCTGCTGCCGCTTGATTGTCAGTGTGCACGTAAACACATTTGTTGGCCCAGGCATGCGCCCAAAGGTGCACCGACGGCACAGGCTTAAGACCTCTTCATAGTTTATAGATGTATCAGACCAATCCCTGAGTGCCAGTGCAAACCAGGCGCCGTTGTGGTAGCTCCCCACCCCTCCAGACAGGCGTCTGTGGAGATGGGGGTGGCGGGGCAGCGTCGACTATGTGCGTGCACCCATTGTGTTCGCGCGCGAATACCGCCCACCAGCAAATGTCGTAACATATTGCGTGTTGACTCTGGCGTGGATATTACTTGGGCGGCCCAGTTGAGCTTCCCGCATATGGACTGGAGCTCCCTTGTTGTGAGGCTGCGGCTTGCAGCCGCAGTAAACACCACCTGAATCAGGGCTGCATGTTTTGGAGGTGGGAGGCTGAGGGTAAACGCCACCGTGTCAATGGCTACACCTAGAAAGGTAATATAAAAAAATTGTTGCAATACATGAGCACATTTTTGCGCCAACCTCATCCACGCATGATGCCGATGGCAGCCTGCATGAGCTGGTTGAACACAATGGTGCTCTACCACGTGCCAAGCATTAGTCAGGCATCGTACAAGTATGTAGGCAAACTGTTGCCTGCGAACGTCCACTAGAGGCCCACATGCGGAGGTCCTCTGGGTGGGTGCGGACACTTCTGTATGCGATAGAGGGGTCACCTTCCCCACGTATCTACCGCGATGCACCATGGAGGCGGCCTGTTCCACAGTGGAGCAACTCTATCCGGCGCCCTCGGCGAAAATGTTGATGGCGCCCGCGCGCGAGTGGAGGCATCGTGGATAAGGTGGATGCCGCCTGTTTCTTTGGGGATTACCCCCAAGGTGCTAGTGATGTGCGCCAGCCGGGCCCACTCCCGGTATCGCCTGTTGTCAATTTCCGCCCATATCTGATACGGGGGTTATAGGAGTCACTTCCCTGTGTTGGCAAATTGGTGGAAGATGTTTTTGTCACCTGCACCGGTGCCTGCGGTATTGGTGCGCCCTGCTCTGTTGAAATGTTGGGCGCCGGCTCTGACGCCCATGATTTGGGTGCCGTGTCCTTTGTTGGCCGGGGTGGGGTGCTGCCTGGGGATGAGCAGATGCATCTCCAGGTAGGTGGCTGCCACGCCCCAGGCAGTGCTGTGCTCAGCTTGTATCTTACGGTATTGCATATCGTACTCAATTATGGATTGCCATTCAAAGCCCGCAGCGAAATTATGGATGCTGGTGGTGTATGCGAGGTAATACTCCACAGCGTCCCAGAAACATATCAAAGCAGTTGACAGGTCCTCCAATAGCGTGACTATTAATTTAAATGCGCTTAATGAGGTATGTCATGTAATTAACAAAGTTGTTAAATATTGGGAAAAGTTGAAAAAACAAGTAGCTGAAAATTATGTTGATCCAAAAGCAAACATCCCCTGGGATATGTTTCTGGGACGCTGTGGAGTATTACCTCGCATACACCACCAGCATCCATAATTTCGCTGCGGGCTTTTGTGTATAAAAGGAGCATTTTGCGAATAGTTTAACCATCTTCACTTCGGGCTGAAGGACGATAAGTGCTAGACTACATTTTACTACACACCACTGCAGCCTGTTTCTGCATACCAGGATCACCGACACAACAGTACTACCGCTGCTGCTGCTGCTGCTTCTTTCACCATTACGACACCAGACATCGTTAAGTGACAATATTAGTAATTATTTGTAAGTACTAAAACTTTCTTTTTGAAAAAAAAACATTTTAAACAAAAACCCAAGGAAAGGAGGAAAATGAGTCGCAGAGGAAAAAGAAGTGATATGAAGTTGAATTTTATACGTTCAGCACCATCATCACAACTAGCATCATCATCATCGTTAAATATTATTCCTGGTACTTCTAATGCTCCTCTAAGGGCTATGTCAGCAACCAGCGCCGAAGTGGGTATTACCCCGATCACTTTGGCTGGTGGTTTTGTCAATGCTGGAATGTTACCGGCAATGACACCGATTCCAATGGTAGGGGTGACGACTTCGGCAACAATTGAACATTCTAATACAGACACCGCCGCTATTATATCAAATAGCGGTGGTTACAATGATAACGACCAACAAAATAGACACGCAGTCGCAGTGGAAAATCTTTTGGAATTGGCTGTAGGTGGTAAATTACCAGAAAAAATTACTAACATGGCAAATAAGCATTGGGATGAAATTAAGTCACTTGCTTTGGAAGCAGAAGAAGAAGAAATTGAAATGCAGGATAATGGTCAGCGCGTGGATAACACCGACACAGACGCATTGTCAGAGGAGGACGAGGAGGAGGAAGAGGAGGAGGAGGAGGAGGAGGAGGAAGAGGAGGAGGAGGAGGAGGAATGACAGGAGGGAGGTCGAGGAGAGAGGTCGAGGAGGGAATATGGGAGGGCGTCTGCAGAAAAAAAAAAAAGTCTCGACAGTTATTGCAACCACAATCCATCCGGCTACCGGTGGGATCTGTTTATGCCAAAGCGTTCCTTCTCTCGCACGCACTGTAGCCATAGCAGTGGACTCGAACAAAACCACTTCCCACCACCAGCAATCATCTTCGCAGGTCAAAATGCTGGGATAGCACACTACCAAAAAGGACTTCGGCGGATACCCCCTACAATGGTTCTAGATATAGAAAACCAAGCAATTCACCAAAATGACATTACCACTGAAGATAAGGTACGTTAATTACTCTTTTTTATTATTGTCAAATTAAAAGTATATAAACTGAGGTTGTTGTAAATGCTAGGCATAAAAGGGTTAGATACATTCAGCGCACATGTGTCTTTGAATGTCGTCTCGTAGATATTGACACTAGATGTTGAAAAGGTTAAATGTATTTGACACACACATGTACTCAGACGCTGTTTCAATAACATTGATATATTGTAAAAGATTTTTTTGAAAATATATTCTATGAAAATAGATTCTAATACATTTACTATAGATTCTAATACATTTACTTTTGACTTTTGTTTAAATAGGTGTGAGTCAAACCGATTCTAGGACGACACAACTTAAGCCGCCATGGACACCCTGAAAAAGAAATTGTGTCCTAGCTGAAGAAAAAGAAGAAAAAAAGAAGCGAGCGCGCAAGACGTATGAAAAAATTGTAACTCCAAAGCAGCTGACAGGTTCTCCGAAAGAAGTCGTCGCAAGTTCTTTTATGGCAGTTCGAGAATCAGAGCAATGGTCAACCTCAAGTCTAAAAAAAAGAGAGCAACTTTTCATCAAAAGTTGGACAAAAGCACTTAAGGTAAATTCATCACTTTGGTTTTCTGACAACTATACATTACCCATTGTTACACCTACAGTTATACACACGCCCACACCTACAGCTCAGGCAACACAAAAAATTGAGAATGTGATACTAATTCAACCCAATACCCAATTTATATTATCTAATTCTGATGTGCATTTGGAAATTCATAATGATGAAATGAAATTTGTGAAACAGAAGAAAAATAGCGTATATAAAAAAAGCGTAACTTAATTTAAATGCGCTTAATGATATGTCATGTAATTAACAAAGTTGTTAAATATTGGGAAAAGTTGAAAAAACAAGTAGCTGAAAATTCTGTTGATCCAAAAACAAACAATTTGAAAATTATTGTCGACCCGATTAAATCGGTATTCATTGCGGTGTCCATTTACCAGGGTCAAGTTTGAATTCACATCAGACATTATTTGAAATGGGAAATGCAGAAGGTATCACAATCTCGCCTAATGCTTTAATGGTTTTGAACGATAGAGTGTTGTCAATAATTAAACGCAATTAAAAAAAGAAATGGCTCACTATTTAAAATGTACTAATTGTGATGGTAGATTTGTTTCAGAAATTCGATTGGTAAACCATTTGAAAAGATGTAAGCTTTTTCCTAGGTATTGTCCATTATGTGGAACTAATGCATGTAAAAAAATAGAATGTAAAGGTGAAATACTTAACTTAGATGTGTTGCCTTGGATTATCAAAAATTATCCGGCTATATTAGCTATATATAATAGCAGATGGACTGCAATTCAAACTGGTGTGCGATCAAATGGAGTAAAAGTTTCACAGGTTAACATACGCTTACCAACAGGTGAATTAACTAATGCGATTGATGTTATGCGTACTATTCATACAAATCAACGAGAGATATATAATTTTGGTCTTTCGCTTGGTCTTATATTGCAACATAAAGAAACACAAGAATATCGTTATTTTCATGCATCGCAAAATAATGCACAATTAACAAAGCAGCTTTTCTCAATTTCAAATTCGCTTACATTGGAAAGATCACTTATTTCATATTTCGTTATTTGTGATGTTAAAGAGGAAGCAAAAAGAGTGGTAAGTCGAGATACAAAATGGAAAATTATTGCAATAACAAATCTAAATGTGGCAATATATAAAATTAATTCCATGTATCCAATTGGGTCTATTCCTAAAATTCCTACTCATATGCGTAAGCGTGGTATGTTGCATTTTCAAAGGAAACCTACAACACATCGAAAATATTATGATAACTTGTGTGTATTTAGATGTTTAGCGAAATATTTGTATAATGATTGCAATGCCGCTATAGAATTATTAAGACAATATGATTCTTCTGCAAATCCAAAATCATTTAAAGGTGTTTCTTTGAAAGATTTTGATAAATTAGAAAACGTATTTGATGTGCAAATTGGAGTTTATAGTATTGCATCTACAGATAAAGTAACTGTTGTTCAAACACCTACAAAGAATTATGCTGAAAATGGTAAAGTGAATATTAATTTGTATAAAAAACATGCTAGTTTAATTGTGGATTTTCAGAATTATGCAAAAATATTTACTGGTCAAAAATGTAATAAAATATTTAACAAAATTAAGCATCTTCATCAACATTATAAAGCGTTAAAACCATGTACTAAAGTCAACTTTGAATATTCAGGTGGAGTATATAACAATACTT